>JAFIRS010003545.1:0-128105 GCA_018342105.1 Gonioctena quinquepunctata
TTTTTCCTAATTCAACTGTCTCTGTAAGGTTAAAGAAGTATCGAAAATAAACAGAAGATCTGACTCCCTATTTTCTAAGAATTCCGATGAATTTCTTATTCGACTGAACCAAAATCTGAGCACGAAGCATGGTCCTGGCACCATAGAAGTAGCTGTATATACATCAAAACCTACAATTACACGCTTTATTAATGACACTTCTTATAGTTTTTTCAATGCTGTACTTGTTAAAAATATCCAATAAATTAGTCAAATAATATGAATTCAGTCACGAACATTATTTCGGTTGAATACTTTCAGATAAACCCGTAAGTTGAGCCAACAAACCCTTCTAATCCGTAAATTATAATTATTTTATTCCCTGTGATGGAAATAGGTAGAATTAAAGTGGACACTTTTTAGTGACAAAATAAAAATACGTTCAAAATTACTGCACCATGAAATTTCGGTGAATCCTGCCTTCACTGCGATGATAATACAGAATGTTAGAAGAGTTGTCCAGGACTGGCCTTCCTATTTTAATCCATAAAAAATATTGGGTTCTAAAAAATTAAATGAAACAAAATAATATGGTACAGTGGAAAATATAATTTAAAAAAAAAGTAATTTTGTCCCTTCAAATACAAAAATGTTTCATTGAAAATGCCATTATTTCGTTCAAAATAATTATTTTACCTGATATGTACCTTATTACTACCTACGATCAAATATTAGCCCAACTAACAAAAAATCGTATTTTTCCTATTTTTTGCGGAAAATCGAAGGTATTCTAAGTTCAGGTCTAGAAAAAAATATGTCTTTTTATTTAATGCAATTGAATATAACCCGCCCGAAAAATACTAGAAAACGGCGTGATATACATAAGGTTTTGAGAAAACATGAATTAAAACAAAATGTGATAAAAAAAATTTTTTGTATCTGAAAGCAATTTCTGTTTGAGATATCCACATCTAAAAAAGTGTTTTCCAATTTTTTATTAGATTTTTTCATATGAAATGGAGACGTAGGAAGCCAAAAGTTTCCTCAAAATCCATAATCTCTCCATAAAAATAACTTCAGTATATTAGTATCAGCATCAGTGTTATCCATATTGCTGATAATTTGAAGGTATGTTACGTCCGAACATTGAGCCAAAAAAGAACATTGTGGAGTAAAATTTTATTTCTGAAAAACTCTTAAAATAGATTTTTTTAATGAAACATGTTTTAACGTCTCCACTGCTATATCTCTGAAAATACTTGTGCTATTTTTTACATAATGCGCTTCGAACAATGTCCCACGTAATAAACCTGTTTTTTATTACTTTTGAAAATAGAAAACACACCTGTTATTTTCAGTAGCGTTATTTTAGGCAATCGAGAAAAAGGTTTATTTATAAAAAAATTTATATACATGCTGCGTACAAATTAAAACCAGTTGTTGAAAACAGTTTTTAGAATAAAAAAATGTATATGCCGTTTATTGTATTGAGTCAGCGTTTTTTTTAACGGCCAAAATCATAAAAAGAAAAATTTAAAATATCCAAAAGGCAGGTAGGTATCTATAAATATCATCAGTGTATTTAATTTTAATAAAATAGACCTTCTAGGTCTATGAGCTGCTTAAATTGTTTCAAAATTTTTTTTTAAATATCCAAAAGTCAGGTAGGTAGTTATATAAGTTCCTATCTATAAATATCAATCAGTATATTTATAATTGGTGTGGTATATCTAGGTTGATACATACACCTGCAGGAAAAATAAAGAATATTGGATAAAAAATATATTACAATATGAATCTATGTTTACCTTAAGAAGTGCTGGTTTATTTTTGTTGTTGCTAACTGATTCTTAGGTCGTTTAATTGCTGGACTTGTTTGTCTTTGTTTTTGTAAAGTAGAAGAATCAATTTTATAATAATTTTTAAAGCATTTTCATTGGACAGCAATGCCAAATCAGACAATTTTTGAAGAACAATAACTTTTTTTTTAAACATCAAATGCAGATTTCTTCCCAATATTAAAAAACCCTCCAGTGGTATCACAACCTGTAAAACAATTAAGTTCCAAAAGACAAGAGGAAACTGTAGTTCCTAAACTTTGCTCTACTTTATCTATTGATAAAAATCGTCTGGTAGGGCAGTGTCCAAGATGCATAAATAAATTAGTTTTAAGTCAGAGTTTAGTGATGTTAAAAAAATCGCTGTTGCCAAACGATACAAATTGCTGCTGTCAAACGATGCACTTTAGAAAAAAAAATATTTCAAAAACTTTTGTGATTATTTGCTGCATGTATGTAAATATTTTCAAAAATAAAAAAGTTAATCGATTGGTGAAAAATTTCAATACATAATAGTATATTAAAGTATAAGTGGATAAAAAGGGCTTTAAAACCAGTTATCCACGAATACTTTACGCATTTTTTTTTATTGGTGCACTTTGAAATAATATATAGTGGTATTATTACTACAAAAAATATTCGTGATGTGACATCAGTATACCTTTCGTTGTCATGGAAATGGGAAAAACAGATATTCATTTGCAATTTGTGCAAGTGAATTATTCTAATATCGATTTTTTGAATAGTGAGGCAGAATCGCGGGTAATACCGCGAAAATTCAGTGATATATATAAAAAAGAATATAAAAAGTTCATCAATTGGATGGAGGAGCAAGAGGTATCTCATATAAATGAACGAGTTGTTAGTAATATTTTATTTGACGTTACAAGGTACTCCTGTCAGATCAATAATCGAAATTTGTTGAAAAGGGAAACATTCTCAATTGAATATTGTTAGAAAGATTTTTCTGTGAATTGAAAAATCTTGTTCATATTTCAACAAATCAATCTATCATACCCCATGACAGGTTTTAATGTCAGAAAACACTAATTTCAAAGTGTCTCTCCAAAAGAAATTATTCTAACTTTTTCCATCTTTGCAAAGTGAGATTGCTTCTTGAAAATGTGTTTTCCATTTTTTCCGGTCTTCCTGATGATCGTGGAAGCGTGAAATAGATTTTCGTCGACAAAAATGTATTGAAGACCTAGTGAATGCGATGTCTCTCTTGCGTCAATGTTACGAATGATTTCTGGTGAATACTCTCTTTTGGAGAACATTCTTCTTTGCCTCATTCATCTTTATGAGTTCTTAATTGAGACTGGAATAGAAAATCAAATAACTATCTGAATGAAAATGCAAATTTTCAATTTCATATTTTTTCTTTTGAGTTAGGGCCTTTTCAGAATATCTATCAGATGTAGTTCAATGTCCAGCGTGGCTTTAGCCGGGGAAGTAGTTGTTTTCTGTTAGACATTCACAAAAAATAACTTCATTTTTATCGTGGATTTTTCAATTCACAGAAAAATATTTCTATCAATATTCAATTGAGAATGTTTCCTTTTCAACATGAATACCCCACAAGAGGTTATCTTGACGATGGAAGAAGTGACTAAAGTTTATCTTTCAGTCGCAGATGATTCCACATCTGATTTTATGAACATCCTGTTCATATTTCAAAATCAAAAATTTGTCATTTAGACTTCACGTTTCTCGATTTGTTGATGTTGCCATGGTAACTTTAAAAAACGCGCGCGTTTTTTAAAGTTCGATTTAAACACGCTGAGGCGTGCTTCAAATGGGTAAAAAAGGGCACCAATAAAAAAAAAAAATTTTTAGTTTATCTGATTTTTAGAGAAATAAAAGTGCGAATTGTGCCAAAACCTTTTATATTGGTAAAAGTGCTACAGTGTGTGCTTTAATTTGGCACAAAAATAATTCGGTTCCTTCAATAGTTTTAATGGCGGTGGAAACAAAGAAAAAAAACAATTTTCTTGAAAAAAACAATTTTCCAACTTTTTATTGATTAAAAAAGTTTGAGACCACAAAAAAAGTCGTAAATTACAATTTCATATGACCGGTAACATACTCAAAGGAACCTAACATGTCTGACCTGGTTTTACGTCAAAAAAAACGACACGAGCGAAGCGAGCTCAATTTCATAAGGCTGACAGGTTTTGCTTTCCTAAGATAAACCCAAGCCAAAGGCTTGTTTAGACCCAGTCTATAGGAAAACGAAGATATCTTTGTTAGATCGACTTTTGACCGTTATAAATCGTCCAAAATGGGTTGTGTTTTTTTGCAATTACCTCCAACGCGGGGTGGTTCAAAATTAACGATCTTATAGCGAAGAAATCTTTGATATCGATGTTTGGTCGTTTAATACCGCCCAAAACTCGTGGTTAGTGTTTTTTTTTTTCGCCCAATGTTGGGCCGTAACAGATCCTTCTATAGCATATGTTTGTGGTATTTAAGATCACTTCTATAGACATATTCGTCAACATTTTTTTATGTGCATTTTTCTCAATTTCGTATTTAGAAAAAGGAACAGAGGGTCTGCAAAATTCTTGGAGAATAAAAATATACCAAATTTCCATCGGTTTAGGTGTAAATTGTCGTGAAGAACGAACAGAGGGATGCACACTCAAATACATTTTTTTATTTTCATATTTATATGCTCTGTAATTTTTGAACGAGTTTTGGACTGCTGGTAAGTCAAAAGGAATCTTCAATTATAATATACTTATTCAATTGCCATCCATATAAGGTAGTGTATTTGAAGACTATGTAAAAATTTAGCAAGCGATTGTTTATCAGTTTCGCGTTTGTCAAATACTTGAAATATTATCTGGTGTTTATTGTTCTTAAAATAAGTATTCCAAAGACTGTTCCAAATAAAACGTGTGCTGTCATTACGAAACATTAATCAACATATACTTTATTGTGTCCCCTGAAACATCTTTAGGATAAATTATGAGTTTTCTGAATAAACAGAATGAGTCCGCTAAAGTGTTACCATGAACTCTTTTCAGTTTCCAAAGTCGGCATTTTGTGGAGCGGTGCAAAACAATAATTTTATCCCAAAAACTGGGGACAGTTCAATTGAATGATCATCGTGGATGAATAAAAAAGGAAGTGATGAACTGAATTGAAAGAATCATCCTCATTGTTCGGTGTCTACTCTCTCCAGTAATTGGTGAAACTTGGGGAATTTCAGGACAATTCAAAGAATCCATTCTTTGAACTAAATATCGTTAATAAAAGATGATAGGTGTAACAATGAACGAACAAATCACTTCGAAATTCAACAATGGATAAAATTATTCTTTGCTGTACAACAACTAAATTAATTATATCTTAATTAAAAAAGGAATTCCTTGTATAATACTTGGATAGCTTTCTTTCTTTCTGACAATCAAACTATACATACAAAATACCTGTTAGAGTGTTAACTATTATCCCACGATGAATCAACTTAGTTTAAGATCTAATCTTTGTTTCAGTCAAGTTCAGTATCCACCTGAAAGTGTGAATGGCCGCGATTATACTAAAATCGGCAATTACTACGGAGACAATAGCTACATACAGCCCATTCAACAAGAAAATTGGCCCTCAGGTAATACATATAGATACTCTGTAATGGATGTATATATTGATTGTGTAGAATTCAATATTTTTTTGGCGATAATTTAGCAGACTCGACTTTAACAATTGTTGAGGTTTCCAAGGCGCTCTGAAAACTGTTTCATGTTGAAATTTGGATTTAATTACTAACCTCTTCTTGTGAGAATAACTCTTGAATTTGTTCGATTGATTTGTATGTAACACTATAATTTTATCAAATTTCAACTTTCGGGTTATATAGTTGAATGGCTTGACAGACAGACTCTCGGTGAGACTGTTAGTGTGTCCCAGTTCTATCCTACATTTCATTTTTTTTTTTATATTTTGAAAATCTAGCTTAAAATTAAAAGTGCGTTTTTTAACGTGTTTTATATTTCTTCGAGATCCTCGACTGCCGATTCATTGAGAATGTCTTGAGATTATCATGAAAATATATTCCATAGGATTAAACCTTGGTAATGGCAACTACCTAATTATTGGAGTATCTTAAATATGCTGGATATTTTCGGAAAAAACTAGTTTCGACTTCAAAAATATGTTCTCATGGAAGTATTCAGGTTTTTTTTGAAGTGAAACTTCGAGGTCGGATTGGAGTATAACATTTTTCAAGCGAAACATTTCTGACGCAAAATGGAGGCAAAATAGGCAGAGAAAAAGAGAGAACTAAGCTTTGTAAGTTGGTGGGTCGGCCACAAAAAAGCAGAAAAAAGATCAAATATCTGCATTGCCATCCACCACAGGTACCTCAACTAACTCTATAATGAATCCCGCTTATGGTAGAAAGTTCTAGAGTAGTCATTTGAAACAGTTCAGATAATAATTCCGTGATCCTGTTTTTGATATCTTCTGCAGTTGTTGGACGATCACTGAAAACCCTTTCCTTCACTTACCCCCGAAGGAATAAATCTATAGTAGTAAGGTCTGGGGATCTCCTTCAACTAGGAGGAAACTTACAATATTTGGATTTGAAAATACATAAATTTGAAAGCGCAAAGGTAATATGATTTGGAATTTGAATAATATTCGAATTCGTGTATGTTGATACATTAATGGAGAAATCGACCATTTATAGGTTATTAATGGTCGATGTCGGTGTATGTTTGGCAGCATATATCACGATCATGCATTAAAAGATAAATTTAAGGTTAATATGGGTCATTAGCGATCGGTTTCGAGTAGATTAAACAGACTCGTTAATACGAGGACGCCGGAAAAATATGTTTTTGTGCTGAAAACTAAATTGAATATTTCATAATGAGTTTATTAAATCGGTCAATTTGCTTCATTACAGATGCTGGTGTATATGAACGAAGGCCACAGGAGAGTCGGAACCCAGGTAATGAACAAAATTAAATAACAAATTAATTATCAGGTGATAACATCTCATTTTTTTTTCGTATGTTCTCGCAAACATTCGCTGTCATCGAATGGAAGCTATAACTTGTTTAATTTGGCACTGGCATTTCCATATGCTTATTTTCATATTTTGAGATCCAATATACGCTTATCACGGGTACAGAAACACCATTCATTTTCTTTTACGAATCATACCTATTTGTGAAAGTTTTTTTGACCAAACCCACTCCTGACAATTTTTTCTGTTATGAAATACTTCGTTATTTTCGATAAATATGAAAATAGTTTTCATTCGGAATCAAACGATATAAGTAAAAATTTTACGTATTTATACCTATAATTGAAAAAAAGCATATTACTTCCGTTCCTTTTCACTACAGAAATATGCAAGATATAATTCACGCTAAATTTTTCCATCCAACTTGGACACCAACGGACTAACGCCATCTGCTCATTTAATATATATTTGTATGCCTATTGTCGAATATCAAATGACATTTACAATTTTAACTGCTTGCGTAGGTATTCGAGTTATTGAATTCAGAATGCATTTGATTCAAATGAACAGTAAGTTATTAATATATTGGATATATTGCCGTACAATTATTACAATAACCCACTTTCACTATCTAGTGATCACTGCAATAATACAAGCCACCACCTTACCCACGACCATACACAATCCGCCGGTCCCAGTACACAACTTTTCCGGTACACCACTCGATGAAACCCAACGATGAAACAAAGAAATCTACCATTCCTAGGGAAAAATCATCCAAAAGTACACTAACCCAACATCCCCCTGCGTCAGTTCGTATCACCAACTCACAACCGTGGCACACATCTAACGAGCCCTATTCAGCCTCTAACCGAAGAAGCTTCATCGTATGTGTGCAGCAACTAATACCACTTCATAGAAGTCCTCAAAACATTCAGAGTCGAGAGTACTGATATCCTCAGACACACTGGAAATCATAAAAACTAAACATACCCTTAACCTCATCAACCGTTGTATGAACAGTACATACTTCCTTTTCCAGGACACACATTACAAAGAACATTTTACACATATTACATTTTCCACAAGTTCACTTGTTGGTTCGGATGCGATATATTCGTTATCCCTAACAACACAAGTACATCCCATCCCCTCTACATCCCAGGGACGTCCTTCATTTGCTACTAGGACGCCTCTGGGATAGCCTTTGTCGGGACATGGTACATTCTAGGGACATCTACTTTCCACCGAAAAGGACACCCAAGGGATATCCTTCTGGTACGTCCCAGGGATGTAACAAGTCCAGACAATGGACATCAAAGGGACACCCTAGGGATGTTCCATAATTAAAGTAGGAAATCCCAGGGACATCCCTGGGATATAAGAGGTACATCACAAATATGTAAAAAAAATTAAATCCAAAGATTCTCAACACAAAACGAGTTTAATTCAAAAATGTTATTTAAATAAAAAAAACGACAAACAAAACCTCATTCTATATATAAATTCATATGATAAATTAACGAAAAAGACTATATAGGTGAATCAGTTGAAAATTGTACACATATTAGGGTGTTGCATTTGCTGCAGGCATTGCAGTATCTTTTTCTCTGTAGCTTCTCTCCTTGGTCCTCCTGAAAAACTTCTGCAAAGCCTCTTCAATCTGTGTTGCATTGCCAATGGCTTCAGAAGATCCTGTAACAAAGATATTATTGCAGGTGGAATTGAATTGGCAATGAATTACTAATACAGATATCATGTTATAAGCTCTTTTAGGATTTACAATAATAGATAAAAATACTCACCAAGTATTATTGCTGTATGTGTTATGTTGTGTTTCAATTCAGTTAACTTTGAATTTATATTTACATCTTTTGCAATATTTTCATGGAAGTTTTCAACAGGATAATTTTGAACTAGGTCTTCTCTTGATGTAGGGCTGAATTCTAAAAGGAAAGAACAATCAGACAAATTTTCAGAACTTGAATCACATTGATCAACTTCAGGAATTTTATCTAAACTTGTAGAAGGTAATGTTATATGATTTCTCATCATTTACAGCCATTAATCGACTAGTAGAAGGCCCACTACAAGCCTCCCAAGATTCTTCATTTCTTCTTCCAAGTTTTCTTGCTCCTTTTATAATATTTAGTCAGTGTATATTTTGTCTCTCAGGCGTTGAGGATACCTTCCTCATACGATCCATTATATAATATGTTCCTATAATAGTTTAATGAATATTATATTCATAATATTCAGAATCGAATAACCATATTATTCAAACAAAAGATTACATTCAATATTTTGATAATTGTTTTACAAACCTTAAACTCCACTTATTATTTCAATTTTTCAACTATGATATACACAACACTATAACTGATAAAATGCTTCAAATGCTCACAAAAATCGTCAAACACAATAGGATGCCGCTAATCTTTTTACACGAACAAAGAAAAGTTAGAAACTTGCACATTACGCAAAGTGAGGTTAACATTGTTGACAGATCACCAAAGAATTCAAACAATTTGCCAAAGCCAAACAGGACAAAAAAAACCGAAATGCAATTGTGTAGAATTTGTTATTCTGAATTAAGGGTATATTATGCATAAATAATTTTCTGCCTTGCAAAATGGTCACTTCCCAGAAATTTCTGAGTTATATATATCCATTTTCTACATAATTATTTTCCAGAAGAAAAACAAACATTTTCAAAACAAAATATCATCAAGGAATTTTTAATGAACATTTTGATAAGTTTCGACGATTCTTATATATGATAATGGATATCAGAAATACGAGGTACATGAATGGGACAACCTATGGATATACCAGATGGGATGTACTCTGGACAACCTCTGCGGGACATCATCTGAATGTCCCAATCATGTGCTTGTACCGCGGTACATAAAAAGGACATACCTAGGACATCCCTGTGTTGTTATGGAAACCAAAGCTGGCAGCTAACTTCCCTTCCTAGATGTTCTCATCACGAAAACAGCAAACCTACCTCCAACCGATATCTACACGCCAGTCCAACAAATTTCGCCCTGAACTCCCTCATCCATATATCTATTCAACTCACTGATAATCAACAGATCGCAAGAGTTGAACAACCTCAAAACCGCTCTACTTCAAAACGGTTATAACAACACACAAGGCTTCCACTATCAACAAACCCGTTTTCAAAATTCCCAATACTCGACAAATACTAAATACATAGGACAAACCAACATGCGAGTGATAAGCCGAATTTATAAACATCAACTTGCTGTCCGAGACTTAGACCCTTCCTTGGCTCTTTCCAAACACCGTGAAAAACGAGTCACATAATAGATTTTTCGCACACCAAAACCATTGCTAATGAGAAGACACTGCAAGCGTGAGGCATTCATTGAGATTGAAAAAAACGTACAAATTGCCTTAATAAACGCGATGACTGACGCAGACTATCCAATACTTGGAAACCTCTACTATCCCGTCTTCACCCAAACCAGCCACAGTTCCGCTCCATTGACTTCTTTCACTCAAGATAAGTTCTGCACAACCACTCTCGGATCCTCAGTTCTCTCAAGTCCCAAAATTCGTGAATAAAGTGGCTACACCTAAGGATAGGGTATAAATCAATTGTATAACATTTATGGAGCCTAAAATTCCACACGTATTTCACCAAGTGAATTTTATTGTTGAATGAGAAAAAACAATAATAACTGTAGAGAGTGCGTATGATGGAGAGGCTTTAATTCAAATGCGGAATCGATCACGCGGCGTGATCAAAATTATTTTAATTCACGTGTCGACTACTTGTCACCAACTATTTTCCACTTTAAATCGATACAGAAAAATTTAGGTTTAGGTACCTTCATTATTTCTTTAAATTTGTAATAATATCTGTACCATCAGTTGATTTAAGGTAAATTCTCACATTTTGTGAACGAAAGGACGTTTGTTCAGCGATTTTCCCTTTGCTGATGTCCGAATGGTTTGCATCGTATAGATTATTGGAAATCTCATGATGAATATTTTTCTAGCTTTGCAAAATGTATGCAATTTTCAGTGCAAAATACCTATTAATTTGGCGATTTTGATTTTTTAAACATGTGCCGTTTTCATAATCGTTTGCAAAATGGATCATAATGTTTTAACAATTCCAAATCACAAACATGTTTAGAACATTTATATTATTGTTAAATTTACCATTTTCAATGTCTATTACTCATAACATGAAAAATAAAATCTTCAGTAAATTGAAATATTTTTTTTTTCAGTACAAATATTAGTCCACCGAGTTATAAAGCTACACCCGTGCAGTCACCGAATCTTCGAAATAATGAAAATGGTAAGGTTTCAACAAAACTATGTTTTTCATTAAATGCTTTATATTTTGATTACCTTTGACTGAAATTTTTAGGACGAACGGCACAGCTGAATTCGTGAGTTTTGTGCTATACATACGATTACATTAATTTCAAATGCAAGTTCAACTCGACCAAAGTATATGTCCGAATAGAAAAATGGCACCCTCTTCGAATTCCACTCTCTTACTACTTTTCATAAAACTAGACAAAATTTTAAAAACATGTTTGTACACACTGTTTTCGTTCTCTCTTCTCAATATAACAGTGTATTATACCTAGTTGTAGTTAATCAACTCACTAAGAACGGGCGACTCGGTCTATACCGGATGTTTCCCTAAGGTGGCTCATCCCTATAGCTTTTTTATTATTGAAGATAGAAAAACGAAATTTGGGGGTTGTGTATTATAGTTCAATTTACAGTTTTTGACAATTTACTTGCTTTGCCGTACTTCCGGTTTGACCGGAAATGACCCCAACTTTCGATTTTTAAATGGGACATCCTATATATTTTTACTTATTTCGATCGAAAATGACATTCTATACCCAACAACACCTCACTTGTCAATATTTGACAAATAAATTCATTTTTATTCCAATTTTTATTTTTCGATCTAGAATGCCATGGATCGTGTAAATCGCTTCATTCTTGATCAAGTAACATGGAAAAAATACGACCTTGAGGCTTATGACTTTACAGTCGTTTAAAAATTATTTAAAACTCGCAAATATGAATTTTTCCAGTTAACTTGATTTTTTCGAATGGAAAGGGGGTGGCTCGTCGGCTTTTCGTGAAAGATCGTGTTTTTACGAATAATTTGATTCCACACACATTTACTTTATTTTCACTATTTTTCTGAATAATTGCAAGAAGCGATAATACCTTATAACAAATAATACGTATAATTACTATCGTTTCGGATGTCCATCGTCTTAATGTATTTAAAAGGTTTTCACGACGTTTCGAATGCTTGTATCTGCGATCGTCTTCAGGTGAATTCTGACAAGTTTAGGTGCTACTTACTAATTTATATGACTGTCGGCGCAATGATGCGTGCAATTCCGCCATGTGCAGCGGTGCGTGTAATTTCGCGCGGTGTGGTGTTGCGTGAAGTTTCGCGCCTCTGCAGCCCGCCAGAAAGAGCAATCAGGGGTTTCCATACGTTCTTGATCTCAACGCTTGGTTGACTAAAGGCGTTATTGGCTTCGATGTAGGCGGCCTCTTTGAACTTTCGTTTGAACCAAAGCTTCTCTCTATGTAGAACACTTGCGTCGTCCCATAGAACTCGATGGTGCTCAGTCCAGGCGTGGTCAGCGATTCCCGATTTTTATGTTTCTCCTCGTTGAGTCCATTTCTTGTGCTCATCCAATCTTACCGATAACGGTCTCTTTGTCTCTCCAATGTAGGAATCTCCGCATTCACATGGAACTTCATAAATGCAATTCTTACTGATTTCATTTTTGTTGTCAGGTTTGGTCTTGGTCAGGAAACTCCGTAAAGCACTGCTGGATTGGAAACAGCTCTTGATGATGAACTTGTTTCCGATCCTTCTGATCTTCTCGGAGACACCTCTGATGTACGGAAGGCAGATCACTGTGCTTTGTTGTTGCTCTTCAGATGTCTTCGTTCTCCGGAGTTGTTTCAATACTTTTTCTAGGAGTTTCTTGGGATATCCATTCCGGTAGAGGTCCTCTCTGATGTGGTTTCCAATCCAGCAGTACTTTACGGAGTTTCCTGACCAGTGCGGAACAGCTAATCAATGTGGTGCGCACAACAATTGAAAAAGTTGAACTTTGCGTTGTCAAGGAGGAGGTCATTTTGAAAATTTAGAACCTTAATGGACTAATTTGCGACTTTTAAATAATTCTTGAAACGACTGTGAAGTCATAAGCCTCAAAGTCGTATTTTTCCCATGTTACTTGATCAAGAATGAAGCGATTTGCACGATCCATGGCATTCTAGATCGAAAAATTAAAATTGGAATAAAAATTGCTTTATTCGTCAAATATTGACAAGTGAGGAGCGGTTGAGTTAGGAATGTCATTCTCGATCGAAAATAGTAAAAATATATAGGATGTCCCATTTAAAAATCGAAAGTTGGGGTCATTTCCGGTCAAACCGGAAGTACGGCAAAGCAAGTAAATATGTCAAAAAAATTAAATTGAACTATAATACACAACCCCCAAATTTGGTTTTTCTATCTTCAATAATAAAAAAGTTATAGGGGTGAGGCACCTTGGAGAATCACCCGGTATATAACCATTATATAATGATGGAACATCGTATTAAAAGTTAATACCCTAGGCGGCATTCTGTATGATAACTTGACGTGACAATCAATTATCAATAGTAATATAATGAGTGCAATGGAAATTATCGATAATTTTTGGAAAATTTGCCCGAATACATTTTTAGTTGAAAAAGAGAAATTATATGTACCTATAATAATAGTAAGCTGATACTTTTGTGGCACCCTGTACTGTGTAATTATCCGATAATCGTGCACTAGTGCATAATTATCACGAAATCACATTCTGATTGGTTCAAATTAACAATTAAGATAGTACCGCCACGAGACGGTTGAATTAGGAAATTATTAAAATTTGGCATACGTATTGTTTAACATGTGAACAACACCTCTATGAAATTTTAACAAGTTTCACCATTCCGAACCCGAGATATATATAATTGAAGTTGACTCAATTAACACGTAACATATGGACCATGCATAGGCAAACAGCACATTGTTAATTCTACCGTTAGTACTAAAATTGAGAAGTTTATGAAAAACAAGGAGGAGCTAGAGCAGAATATCACAGATATTGTGAAAAAAAATCAAAGTGATTGACCATCTAGTTTGAGAGATATAATCAAAACTACTCTCGTTATTCAAAATAGTCCACGGTAACGCGCACAGCCTAAAGGGGGAGGGGGGTCGTAGAGAAATGCGGATTGTGCCAGGGGACTTTTTAAAGAAGGACGGGGAACCATTTGGGGGTCTGAACGCGAAAAAAACACTCCTCCTAGTTGACCCCATCGATGTTTACGATACCCCCCCCCCCAAAAAAAGTTCAAAAAGAGTACTACAAAAAAGTTCATTGAAGTTTTATCGAAAAACGATAATTTTTTCCCATATTGCGCTTTTCGGGGACATTAATTTCTTGAGTCGCCGACTTTCTATAACGAAATTTTCTAGAGTCGATTAAGGGGGCAAGTGCCCCCCTCCAAAAAATTTTTTTTTTCGCGTTTCAAATCGAAAATTTTTCGATTCCGTCGAAAATAATTTCCTAATTCAACTGTCTCGTGGCGGAACTACCTTAAAATACATATGTGTTTATTGTTGGAATGTCAGTTTTGACAGATGAATGAAATTCTCAAGGGTAATATCATAAGTGCTAGGGATTTTATCGAAGGTAATATCATAAGTGCTAGGGGTTTTATCGAGGGTAATATCATATGTGCTAGGGGTTTTACCGCTCAAATTTTTATGAAATTTTCGAGAAAGCATTTTGCCTGGAAATTTTACTGAGTGCGATTTGTGGTCCTATTATCTGAATAAACCACGAAAACGAAGCTTGAGTGGTTTAATCTTTGATAATAAGCCCGCAAATTGCACGAGCTGAATTTTCTAGAGGCAAAAATGGTTGTGGGTGTTGGATTTTGAGTGGACTGTATAATATGGAATGGAATTGCTTCTTTTCTAGTAATAATCACTACTCCAACTCGAAATTGAAAAATGGTTTATTGCTGTGATTTTACAAGAACTTAAAGCAAACACGTCTAGCTTGCAACCCTAGTTGATACATTCTGCCGTTGCATACCATAACATCTGGCAAGTGTCTTTCATAGATATAAACGAACCACAGTGGCGTAGACTTGTCACAATGGCGTAAACAGTGGGTAAATTAAAAAAAAAAATGCGATAAAATCCTTTAGCACGAATATGAACGCAATTGTAATTCATTGATAAGATATAAGGTAGATAACGGTGGGTTTTTTCTCTATTGATTTTTTTTTCAATATGTTGACAACTTGAGATTTTTCCAAGGCAATGAATTTGTAACACAAATATAAAAACCAGATGTAATTTTTTTAAATAAAACTCCGTCGTTCTTAAGGAATTCCTATAAGACACAGCAGGTGTGCATGATCTAAAGCTATAATGGCTTTCAAATTATTTTTGTTTGTAGTTGGTTTTTTACTATGAAAATGTCTATATTATTTATTACATATAATATTGTATAAATACGCTATTCGTACGAAATTGTACAATTTCAAAGCTTAAATGATGGTATTTGTTATGTCCTATTTGGAGCATAGAAAAATATTTATCAGAATGAATGGCACCGAAACAGAAAAACATACGATGTGAATTTAGGAGTTCCGCAAGGATCAATTCTGGGGCCACTCCTGTTTCTCATATTCATTAATGACCTTCCAAATTTCATGAAAACTGATTGCCTAGTGCTATATGCAGATGAAGTCTCATTAGCTGCATATGGTGATAATTCTCAAATATTACAAGATAAATTGAATCATTTAGCAAACAAAATCACCGAATGGTCACAAAAAAATGGAATGATACTCAATGCTTCCAAAACCGTTCTTCTACACTTAAAACCAAAAAAAGAATTACGCGATCAAATTCGTATAAATATAGGAACAGTTTCGTTACAACCAATTTCTTCTGCACGATTTCTTGGAACTTATCTGGATTCAGACATGTCCTTCAAAACCGCTATTGAGAACGTCAGCAAGAAAGTAAACTCAAGTTACTATGCTATAGTCCAACTGAAAACGATATTCAATAAAGAACAACTCCTCAATGTCTATTATGCGCTCGTATACTCTCGAATTAGCTATGACATTATTGTATGGGGAAATACAACAGACTCATGTAAACCATATTTTAGAGATAATAACATCTTAACAGTTCCCAGTATATATATTTACAAATGTATTTTGCTTGTCAGTAAAAATATAGATTCACTAACACATAATCATGATAGTCATAATTATAAAACTAGGCATGGCAATTTGCTACAAATTCCTCACCACAGAACTTCCTTATATATATATCTCTTTATTTAGTTGAAAAACTAATTCATTTACAATAGTACATACATTGTCACATTATAAATAAAATTAAATTAACATGAAAAAATACAAACAGCCTGATTAAAAATACATAAATACATTATCACATTATAAATAAAGTAAAATTAACATGAAAAAATACAAACAGCCTGATTAAACATACATACATATAGATAAAAAGTTACATAAAAAAGTCATACACAATAATATACTAATTTTTTATTAAGTAATCCTTCAATTGTCTTTTGAATTTATTTATCGAACCACTCTCTTTAATTTCTTGTGGGAGGTCATTAAAACAATCTACTCCTTTATAAAATAATGAATTATGTGTACTATTTTTTTTATATTTTTCAACCTTTATGTTGTTTCTGTTTCTTGTGTTATACTCATGTATGTGAAAAAAGTCCTCAATACAGTGGTATAAAGTTTTTCAATATACTCCCGGAATCAATAAAAAGTGAAAGAAATTAAATACGTTTCAAAAAACAAGTAAAAAGTTATTTGATTGAGAAATGCATATATAGCCCAAGCGAGTTTCTGACTTAAAATTGTATTGACTGTTAAATTATACTGAATATGTCTAAATGTCTATATGTAAACAATAACTGAAATTGTATAATAACTGTTATTTATGTGCCTGTAAGTCTTCGAGTCTTCTTTACGGTCTCGTAGAATGAAATTTTATGTATATATGATTATAGGTGTATAGATTTTTATATTTATATTTTTGACATGTCCAATACCATGTAATATGGTCCTAATGGAATAAAATATTATTATTATTATAATTTCCATGTTCTTTGAATTTTCATTATCGATCAATATTGACTTTCAGATATTCAAAGCATTTTAGGTTTTGGACCAACTTCAATGTTTTTTATTAAAATTATGTAATATATATTATTCATTTTCAGTGAATCCGAAACATGTTCAAGAAAAATTGGCTCTTGATCTGAAACACTCGAAAGATAATATGGAACACGGCAGCAAAGAGGCTGAAAAAATCAAAATAACCAAACACGTTCACCATGAACAATACCCAGATATTGTAGCATACAAAATCAATGACGATCCAGAGGATGGATTGGCACAAACCCAAAAAGGGGCTGTTTTGTCCGTTTGTTTAGGTGAGTTTTTCTGGTTCAAAACTGAATCAGAAAAATTACACATTTTCATTTTTCCTAATTTGTTTTATTATTCGAGAATAATGTAAATTCCAATCTGTATTTCTATTCATTTTCAAGAAAAGCGACTGTTGACAGTGTCAACCAAACTGAAACAGTGTAAGGGTACTGACACTAAGTAAGATTTCAGGGATTCTGAATAGCAGTCATAGTTATTTTGGACTTTAATACTTCAGCTCGAAATTTGCTACTATTCCCAACGTCTTTAAACCTCTCAAATCTAGCGTAGTGTTGCTAGTTTTACGGCACTACTCTTCCTGTTTCAGTATAAAAACTTCAAGAACATATTGAAAAGGAAAATAATCTCAATTATTGGAACAAATATTTTTCTGGAAATCTACGATAAAACTGAAGCTACTTTTTTGTAATATATAACAGAAAACAATTACTCACTGGACGTTGAACACCATCTGATAGATATTAGACAACCATCCTAACTCAAAAAAACAAAAAATATGAAAGGGAAAATATTATTCAGATAGTTATATGTTTTTTTTAATCCACTCCTAATTGGAGGGCACTTCAGAAATCACTTGTAATGTTGATTTTTGTCGCCGAAAATCATCAGGAAGACCGGATTAATTGGGACACACATTTACTAGAAACAATTTTACTTTGCAATTATGGAAAATGTATTTCAGAGTGGCACATCTGTTTTTTACAATAATAACCTGTCATGGGGTATGATATATTAATTTGTTTGAAAATACTAACAGAGTGTTTGTAAAATCAGATGTGGAATCATCTGCGACTGAAAGAGTCACTATTTTCCATCGTTCCAAGATAACCACTCATGAAAAATATTCATGTTGAAAAGGGAACCATATTCTCCATTGAATATTGGAAAAAAATATTTTTCTGGGAATTTTCAGAAAAGTATTTTTCTTTTCGACATAAAAATCCCCGAGAGATTATCTTGAATGATAGATGGTGAGTCAAATTTATTTAGTCGCAGTTCAGTCACATATGATTTTTATGATATGATATTTTCAAGCAAATCAAAGTATCATACCCCATAACAGGTTATAATTCAAAAAAACACAGATTGCAAAGTGTCACTCCGAAAGAAATATTTCTTACATTTTCAATCATTGTAAAGTTACTTTTTCAATCATTGTAAAGTGAAATTACTTCTATAAAATGTGTTTCCCAATTCTTCCGATTTTGCAGATTATCGTGAAAGCGTGAAACATATTTTCGTAGAAGAAAATGTATTGGAAATCAAGTGACTCTTGCATCAATGTTACAAGTGATTTCTGGTGGGTACACATATTTGGAAAACATTTGTCTTTGCCTCATTCATCTATGAGTTTTCAATTAAGAAATCAAACAATATCTGAATGAAAATTCTAGCTTTCAGCTTCTTTCTCGAGTTAGGGTGCTTTTACAATATCTATCAGATGTAGAGTTCAACATCCAGCGTGTCCTTCAGCTGGGGAATGTGTAGTTTCTTGTTGTTCTTCTATTACAAAAAATAGCTTTATTTTTATTGTAGATTTCCAGAAAAATCTGTAATTCCAATATTCTGTTGAAATTTCCCTTTTCAACGTGAATACCTCTCAAGAGGTTATGAAAGATAGTGACTAAAGTATATCTTTCAGTTATATCTGATTTTATGAACATCCTGTTCATATTTTCAAACAAATTCAAGAACATATTTTTTAAACAGAAAAAAATTACCTTTTCATATACATATATATGCAGTCTTTTTTTTTTTTTAATAAGGTCTTCAGAATATCTATCAGATGTAGTTCAATGTCCAGCGTGGCTTTTGCCGGGAAAGTAGTTGTTTTCTGTTAGACGTTCACAAAAAATAACTTCATTTATCGCGGATTTTTCAATTAACAGAAAAATCTTTTTAGTCAATATTCAATTGAGAATGTTTCCTTTTTCAACATGAATACCCCCATAAGAGGTTATCTTGACGATGGAAGATAGTGACTAAAGTTTATCTTTCAGGCGCAGATGATTCCACATCTGATTTTATGAACATCCTGTTCATATTTTCAACAAATCAATGTTTTAGATATTCTGGCAGATGCTATAAATTCATCAGTTTTGAATGGCATTTTTTCATATTGTCTGAAAATTGCTGAGGTCATTCCATTATTTAAACGGGGTGATCCAACCATACCATCAAATTTCAGGCCCATTTATTTATTACCAACTTTAGCAAAAGTTTTTGAAAAACTGATGAAAAAAAGAATATTATACTTTCTTGGGGAAACAGTTTGGTTTTCGAGCGGCAAGAAGTACAAATGATGCAATGTTTTCTTTTCTCGAGGAACTTTATCTTCAACTGAATGATGGAGAGGTTGCAACTGAAGTATTTTGCGATTTGACAAAAGCTTTCGACTGCGTCAATCATAATATATTGCTGCAAAAGCTCGAAACTTATGGTTTTAGAGGAAACCTTCTACTGTGGTTCAAATCTTACTCATCAGGTCGTGTGCAAAAGGTGACATACAATGGTGAAACATCTGCTGAACAGGAAATAAAATACGGGGTACCACAGAGTGGTCTGTTCTCGATCCTCTTTTGTTTTTACTATATATAAACGATTTAGCCGATTTACCCATTAATGGAAAATTTACTATCTTTGCAGACGATACATCCATACTATGGCACAATATTTTATAATGGAAAGAAACTATTCAACCATCTTCCTCTTCCCATCAGGAAAATAAATAATAATTACAAATTTCGTAGAGGTTAAAAAACTCCTTTGTCTAGGAGTCTATTACAATGCAGATGAATTCCTCATTGACAATTTCACAACTTACAATAAAAATTCCTGAGGGGATAGTTACATTGTGGATGCTCAAATATACTTTTAGCTTTTAAATACTTACATATATATTTTTTAATGTTGTCTAAACTTTGTTACTGCTTTTATATTTTTTATTTATTTAAACTTATAGGTACAGTTTGCTGTTTTTTAAAAATGTCTATGTACTAACTTTTATCTTAGGTTTAAGTAGCTTTGTCAACAAAATCAATGTTTTTATGACAATAAAGCATTTCTGATTTTGATATGGGGCTCCCGTGTATCAGAGATTAACACACGTATGCGTTTCCCATCGCGAAAAGGTTGATACAAATAGTACAATAAGCACCTAAATATTACACTGGTTTTCATTTGTTAGCAAGATTCAGGTTCACAACATAACAATTTTTTTTCAACTTACGCACATGTCTTTTTTATCTCCATTACTGATTTGTAATGAAATTTGATATTAAAAGGTTTTAGTTGTTGAATCTATTGACGTTATGTATCAAATTGGGTTCAAATATATTTAAATATACCTTTTTTTTTGGACAAAATGGCTTCTTCCCAAACTATGGACCATCGTTATACCCTTGGATATTTTCAGGTCTCATAATAACGACCATCATGGCTATTATAATTGGATGCAGGTTGAAGATGGTTAGAAGAAGAATGAGAAAAGGAGGAAAGTCATATGCTCATGATGCAGACTATTTAGTAAATGGAATGTATTTGTAATGATTTTTTTGAAACCTAGATTGAAATGTATTTTTATTTGTTGAGCATATTGTTCAAGGTATTTGTAAATAAATTATTGTAGCCAAAAGTGTTGATTAGTTTAACCCATTAACGCCTGAATTGTATAATTTGACTTTGAAACGATACTAGTTGTTTTTATTGATTTTCTTCACCTTAATGGATACCAAAATAAGGTATAAAAAAAAAAAGGATTTTTCAAAAAATTGGATGGGTCCATATGATCCCACTAGGCGCTTTCCTGGTTGAATTACTTCACGATAAAAAAAAACTAATTCCTTGTTTTGAAAGTTTTTATTCCATTATACATTGCAGAATCCAGCATTAACTACAGTAAAAATCACCATGTATCTATTAGCATAGAAAATCTCAAAAAAAACTCATGCAATGTCGAACTTGGTATTCATTACACATTGTTCTAACTTTTTCTGAACAATTTGAGGCAGCACATCGCTTTCTTTTGCCCTCTGGGACTGGAATTAGGCAATAATCAAGCCTATCCTGTCTCATGTTAGCAGACACACGTAGCTTTTCACCCACAGGAGAAGATGGTCCACCACTCTGACGATTCTTGCTCCTTCTCAGATATTATTGAAATTGTAATAAATAAATTAATTGAATCAAGATCTGGGCTCCATATGGATTCTGTCACTTCGCCCTCATTTTCTGAAGCTTATGGTATATCTCGTGCACCTTGAAGTGTGATTCTCCTAAAATAACAAAAATCTAAATTCATTTCAGCTTGGCGCCTAGCAGTTCCATATGGGACCATTAACATTTACACACCAATATAAAAAAAGTAACATGTTTATAGTAATTTTGAAAAGTAACAAAAAATATATACTTTTTAGCAAGTTTTAACTACAATTATAATTGGGTGATTCCTAGAATATACTAAAATCTACTTACCGTAATTGGAACCCACAATTTTATCCATTGCACAATTGCACTAAAAACAACCACCTCCGGTCACAACCAGCTAAATCTCAAAAATACGCATAAACACTGCTTCAGTGTACTCTTTAGTACCTCATCTAATATAATAATGCAATCTGTATTGATTCAGATTGTTCTTGTCCATGCCTGTACCTAATAATTGGGAAGGGGTTAGGTGGGTCCATATGGGCCCGGTAGGCGATAATGGGTTAAAATCCTTACCACTATTATTAAAAAGACATTATATTACTAATGTTTATTTACATAATTATATAACCTAATATGACACTTCTGATTAGTAATTATATAACAAATATTTTACACAACTTATTAGTCAATAATCTCTTTGGATGCACCATACAAACTGATATGTAATAAAACTTTAACAAAATCAACATTCAACATATGTTTCAAAAGTCTATTGATAAAAAGGGTAAAAGACAGTATTTTACTTCCCAACTAACGTAAAGTGAATATTACATTTTAGCAGCAAAAAGTTTGATCAATTAAGAATTCCTATATTTATATACATAAATATATTGTGATGAAGGTAGTGAAATATTTGTACTAAATCAAATTTGGCATCAATATAATACACTCGACTATATTTTTTTCTAATTGTTTACATTCGAAAAGAGCAGGTAGAGAACTAAAAGCTAAAAAAATCCTGGATTTATTCTAGCAGAGATTCAAATAGAAAGGATATACACAGGCACACAGAACCAATTCATAAAAAAGAATATTGTTTTCCAAATTAATGTATTTGAAAAAATCATAATTTCCCTCTAATTTCTCAGGAGTAGTCTGTTGACATTTGAGTGAATCGAAACTAGTCCAGTCAATTCATATTCCAAATACTTCCTGATAGAGGGATTATTGTCACCAGTCTTGAATTACTCAGTGTATCATTCAACGTAGAAATTTTGTTTGTAGGTTGCGGTACATACATAAAGATACGACGGTGTAATGGCGCCATCCTACCAGTATTTTTTTATTGAAATCTCAAAATTTGAACTTTTTTTCTCAAAATTTTGAGATTTTTTCTCAAAATTTTGACTTTTTTTCTCAAAATTTTAACTTTTTTTATTTTCAAAATTTTGACTTTTTTCTCAAAATTTTAACTTTTTTTATTTGAGGAAAAATCTCAAAATTTCGAGAATAACAGTCAACATTTTGAGAAAACAATCTCAAAATGTTGAGAAAAAAAGTAAAAATTTTGAGAAAAAAAGTAAATTTGAGAAAAATCAAAATTTTGAGAAAAATTTCAAAATTTTGAGAAAAAAGTCGAAATTTTAAGAAAAAATCTCAAAATTTTGAGGAAAATCTCAAAATTTTATGTTGAGATTTTTCCTCAAATAAAAAAAGTCGAAAGTTTGAGGAAAAAGTCAAAATTTTGAGAAAGAATCTCAAAATTTTGAGAATAAAAGTAAAAATTTTGAGAAAAAATCTTAACATTTTGAGAAAAAAAGACAAAATTTTTAGAACAAAAAAGTTGGAACTTTAAAAAAAAAGTGAAAATTTTGAGATAAAATTTCAAAATTTTGAGAATAAGTCGAAATTTTGAGAAAAAATTTCAAAATTTTGACTTTTTTCTCAAAATGTTGACTTTTATTCTCAAAATTTTGAGATTTTTCCTCAATTAAAATTTTGAGAATAAAAGTCAAAATGTTGAGAAAAAATCTCAAAATTTTGAGAAAAAAAGTCAAAATTTTGAGAATTCGATAAAATGGCGCCAGTACGCCGTCGTATAAAGGTTTCATATTACAAAAAATACGAATTCCATGTTTTAAAGAATTCATATATGAAAATTAATCACAAAGCGTTTTTTTTTTTATTTTGATAAAATGGGAAACCCAACACATTCATCAATCAAGGGATCAGTATTCATTCAGGCAACTTCTACAGAGAAAAATCAAAGTGTAGGATGTTGTCACCTTATATTTAATTAAATGGATTATTAGCTTAAGTTTTTTTAGGTTATCACAAGAATTAATTTTTTGGTTTGGTTTTATTCAAATAGCCAAAATGGAAGCTACTCGAAACATAAGATGAAGTTTAAAAAACTGAAATGATAGATCAATGGAAAAATTTATTTACATGGTTGAAAGTATATTCCTTTTTCATACATATTTATTCGTCCAAAAAAGTATTTAGGGAGAAACACCAACATCAATATGCTTCAAAGGTAAGAGAAAGCATGTGTGTATAGATAATTCTCAGTTTCCAGTTCCCTTTTTGTCAATAGCAAAAATAATCTTTGCGTCGATTCACAAATTCTGACTCTGGAATAAGAGCTAGAGAAAATTATGCAACTCAGAAAATACTGTGAGCAAACAGGTTCTAAGTTTTCCTTACGATTTAGAAATATACACCTGATCTATATAAATAAGGTTTTTCACCCTATTTGTCTCCACCCATATGTCCATGAAAATACATTCAAAAAAAATCACACAGAACTAGAGTTGCACTGAGCCAGCATGTGACACTGTTGCTCCAGCCTTTGAACATTGGCAATAAGGTAAGAGTTCTCTACATAGAGATCCTTAACGAGCAAATCAGTCCTTTCCAACTTATCCAGTTGTTCTTTAGTTATACGCACTTGTTGTGCTAACTTATCTTGGAAATATTTGAGTCTTGAGTGGAGATCAGACTTCTCATCTCTGGATTGAAGCCAGATATCTGAAAAATAATATTAATGTAGTAACAATTATGGATCACATAAAAACTTTTTAACAAAAAATTAAATCGACGAAATACGGAACTGAAAAGTAAAAAATAAACTAAACCTTCTTAGTCTCAATAACTAAGCTCCTAAACTAATATAAGTAACTAACTTTGAGTCGGGCCAAAAAACAAGAAATGAATTAGGAAGGGTAAATGATGGCATCGAGTGCGGGTGACAATCTGATAATTTTTTTGAAGTAATTTAATGATGTTCGTTGATTGTTTGTTTGGCGCCGACTCAAAATTAGTTACTTACATTAGTTCAGGAGCTTAGTTACTGAGACTAAGAAGGTTTATTTTATTTTTTACTTTTCAGTTTTGTATTTCGTCTGTTCAATTTTTTGTTGAAAAGTTTTTATTTTCCATTTTTTTTGTGGCTGAAATCTACTAATTACTACCAACTTGTTTTTTGATTACTTCCAAAATACTTACTTACCCACCTTACTTCAACTATTACCAGTTAAATAATATGATTATCTACTTTTACTATTTGTTCTAATATAAATTATTTTTGTTGTTCTGGTTAGTTTATTTCATTACTTTGTATATCATTCCATCCTCTCATAGAATAAAATGATTGTGACGGATGTAGGAGAACAAAAATAATGTCATTAGCGATCTGTCATTGTCAACTACATATGTGTGCCAATGTTCACAAGTGAAAAATCAATTATTCCCTATTTTTCTACCCGTAAGGGTGGATAATTCCATTCCAAATCCAAATATGATCAACTATCTAATAAAAAAGAATCATTCAAATCGAAGAACCCAGTACAAAGTTATGCCTGATAGAATCGGTTAACGGACCAGAATTCAGAGGGTGAGTGATCAATGTCCTTCATTTTGCTACCCTTAGGGGTGCATTTCATCTTTTAAATTCAAATGGGACCACCTTCGAAGTACACCCTTTCCACTGAAAAATGATGAATTATCGGAATGGGACGTCTCAGTAAAAAGTTATATGTGATCATACAAACAAAACAAAAAATTACGTGTTGACTAGAGAACTTCCTTTTTGGTTTTGTCGGTTAATAATAATAAAAACGAATATTGGTCAACAGTAAATTTTTTACAATGGCAAAAAATGTATAATGATTTACCGAATTCTCTGAAAAAAATATGGCAAATTGAGATTCAAAAAATAATTTAAAAAAATACTTATTCCGAATTAATAATTGAATTACATTTCTGATTTCATTGCTTATTCGATATTCTTAGTGGTATATATATGCCGTATATTCTGAAAAGTTATGGAAAACTACGATTCAAAACTAATTTCAAAATATACTTGCAACTACAAACCATCTAATTTCACTACTCATTTGATTTATTTATGTAATTTAATGATTTTTTAATGCATTTAAATGTAGTTTATTTTTTTCTTTGGTAAAAAAAGGATTATGAAGTGGCTTGAAGAAATACTTCAAAACATAGATTTTGAACGAATTTTTTACTATATTGACCTTTTTACTGTTGAATTTTGTTACAATCACTTCACAATTAATGTTTGTTATATGCAGTAGTTTAAGATCCTTATTATAAACATGTATGTTTCTTAGGATCAATAAAGTTATTTTTATTATTATTATGTTGTTTCATCTTTCTTCATTCTTCAACTTTAAGCTAAGTAACTAAACTACCTAATCCTGGACTCAAGTGCCAAGTAGATAGATAGATAGATAGATAGATAGATTTATTGGTGCTTAGATACATTTAAGTATTTACACAAGTCAGTAAAGATTTGGAACATTACACAAGTCAGTAGAAATTTAAAATTCATTAAAAATATTTAAAACACTTATACATGTTAGACTATACAAGACTGGTTCACATATAAAGATGTTAAAATAATAATATATAATTGAGCATTATGACTTAATCAGTATATGATGACAAATCACTGAAATCATTATTGAGGTATTCCTCAAATGAGTAAAACACCTTCATTACAAAATATTTCTTTAAAGTTTTGATGAAACAATTTACATTTAGATTTTTATTCTATGTGGAAGAGCATTGAACATTTTTGGGCCCCAATAACTAGTTCCTGCTTTTAGTCTTATCAAGGCGATGATATTTTAGGAACAGTTTGTCTTTATTTCTTGTGTCATAACTATAGGAATCTCCAGCTGTACTATATGATGCCAGATTTTTTCTTACATAGGTAACACATTCGAGGATATATGCACAAGGCACTGTTAGAATGCCCAGTTCTTTTGAATTTTTGTTTGCAACAGTCCCTGTAGGATTGACCCGAATTACTCTCACACAACGCCTTTGAACTCCAAAAACTTTGTCTAGGTGGCACTAATGACCCCAGCTTAATAGGCATATGTCATGTTCGAAAGTGAAAATAGGCAAAGTAGGATGTCAAGAGAACATCCAAAGAAACATTGTTTTTGAGATTTCTTATCATATAGGTAATGGAAGAGAGTTTTTACTCAATTTTTTTTTATGGAATTCCCAAGTTAGGTGAGGGATCGATATATACTCCTAAAAATTTAACAGGATCAGCTAGAGTTTTCTATGATGACGAGAGTGAATACTAGTGATTGAGATTTGCTCTCATTTAAGGTCAATTTATTGGCCGTGAACCAGTTTTGATGGTTGTATTCTGGGTCGCCACGCTATCTCTGAGTGTATCAGGGTTTTGGATGAAGTTAATGTTGTGGTGTCATCTGCAAACAGTATAGCTTTGCTGTCAACAATGTTATCGATAGTCATTTATATAAATAAGAAAGAGGGTAGGTCCTAAGATTGAGCCTTGTGGCACCCTGTTTCATCCAGGCTTTGTTAGAAATATTACCGCTATGTGTGACATATTGTTGTCTGTCTGATAAGTAAGAGGACATTAAATTAATGCTATTTGGGCTAAAGTTATACTGAGTTAGCTTTATTAATAGTAGGTCGGTTGAACACAATCAAATGCTTTAGTTAGGTCATGAAAGTCCGCATGGACATATAAACCCTCTTCAAATCCATTATTTATGACTTGTAGAGTTCATTTATGGCGAGAGTTGTGGAGAGATTCTTACGAAAGCCAAATTGGCATTTGTTGAACAGATCGTTTGATTCAAAATATTCAGTAATTTGTATTTTTAACAGTGCTTCAAAAATTTTTGAGAAAATCGGTAACAGAGAGATAGGCCTGTAATTTGATAGTTCCTCAGCCGATCCTTTTTTGTAAATAGGAATATTTGTTATAAGCTACAAAACTGCAAAGTTTCACTTAATTTGACCAAGAATACTTGTCTATAGTTGTTCTTTATACCATCTCTCACTAAAAGCAAATCAGCAAACTACTTACGTTGCAAGGTTTGTTCGTTACAGTAATGTTGTTGTTTGAGACATATTTGCAAATGCCTCACCCTCTGCTCCAGAAAATTTCGCCTCGCATTCAAATTATGGAACGACTTCAAAGGCAGGAATACTGACTGTTCCGGATTACAAGTGGAGTTTTGAAAATTTTTAGAATCTATTTGAGGGCTTTTGTCCATTTCAGTCTTTTTCACATCTTTGTCTTGATTATTTTTCTTATATAAATTCTTATCGTACTTTCGCGTCCTTTTGGGCCTACTCGGTACGCAGGGAGTAGTATTTTTTCCAGACTTGTTGAACTAGATGAGGTAGATGCATTCGATTGTAACTTAGTATCATTAGTGAAATTCCAGTTTACAGGTAAAGACTTAGTACTCTCCGAGTTTTCCGAAGGATTCACTTGTTGTTTCCAAATCAAAGATTGGTTGACATATTCTAAATTATTAGGCGTAGGAGACTGCACAGTTGGTTGTGAACTAGGAGGTAACATCTCTTCAGAGAAGAGACTAGTATTTTCTATCACGTAACTCGAGAAATTACTCATTTTATCCATTATTCTCGATTCTTCCGTCTCTAGACTCACTTGCACAGATGCCTCAACTTTTTGCTGCCTCAAGGCTAGCTGGGTTAGCTTCTCTTTCAGAATTTCTATTTGTTCGTCTTTTTTCAACAACTCAGCTTCACTGTGCTCTTTGTAGAGTTCGAACTCCTGTTCTAAATCTGTAAATTGTTTTTCCAAGTTATAGGTCTCTTCGATTGTCGGTAATCGATTGTCTATAAGTTCTTGATTTGCATACTGTTCCTCGTAATCTTTCATTTTCAGAATCAACTCTGATAATTTATCGCTATTAATCCTCTGTTCACCCTCAAACATTTGACGTTCCTCATCCACTTTGCTTTGCCAATAATCCTCACATTTTTCATATTCGTTTCTCAAAAGTTCAACGCAGTTCTCCAGTTCGCTACACTTCGTACAAAGTTCTCGGTTTTCATTCTCCAATTCGTTTATTTTCTCTTCAAAAGAAAAGAGAGGATCTGTTTGGAAAGTGGCATCAACAAAGTTTTTCTCTTGTTCTTTCAGTTCATAACTAGCATCATTTCCTTTTCCTGTTGATAGTGTCTGTTCAAATTTATCGCTGACTTTTTTCAAATCATCACTGTTTATAGAGCCTTTTTCAATCATAATTCTCATGGCTGATTTGACTTCCTTGATTATTTGTTCCAATCCTCTAACTCTGTCAGCTAAATATGAAGGGTCTGTACTTGATATTGTTGCAGAATCCTAATGGGAAAATATCAAAATTTATAAAAATACTTAAATTATGCATGCAGCACATCAAATATCAATAATCAAGACTACTTGTAAACAATTGCAAAATGAACAAACGGAAAAGGAAATCTTATATTCCCGAGCATGCAATATCTTCTGTTCGAGGTATTAGGTAACATTCCTCGTGGATGTCTCTCAAACTTACTGAACGAAACTTCATGATCTATAAAAATCCGACAAAGAACAAGAATTTTATAATACACTGTGACCCATTTAAAATGGAACCACCCTTGTAGAATACGCATTTTTCAATCAATCTCAAAACAATTGAAAACTGTATCTTGACACAAATTTTCATAACTTCAGTTTTATTTCCAAGGCACACTATGGTTTTTTTTCTTTGTCAAAAACTGCAAAAGTTTATTAGGCAATTTTTGTTTTCAAGTTTGACTACACCGCCGGATTCGTAGTCGTTATAAACAAAAACCAACAAAATTTCATAAAGAAATATTGGTTAACAACGAAGTTACAACAACTTCAATTCTGGAAACAAAGTATTTGATTATAATTTTTATTTAGATTGTAGACATATTTAAAATCTGGCAACACCGTCGATACAAAGTAGAACACCAGTGAACTTGTACAGTGAAAATCCGAAGTCAATAGCTCATTCCGTTCTACAGTTATAAGAATGGTAATGTGAGTAATTAGTGGTGGAAGCGATTTTGTAATAAAAATCTGACTAGGCCACTGGATTTGTAAATTATATTCCGTTAAAATCATTTATTTAAGTGTAGGTTATAAGTGTATTCGAAAAGAACAGAAAATTTGAAATTTATTTTCAAGTTATACAGTAGTACATTCTTCCATAGCCGATAAAAACCAAATGAACAGAATCCAGTTTCAAAGTTTTTATTCAACGTCATTGAGCAAAAACTAAAAAAACTTTTTAACAAAAAATTAAACCGACGAAATAAGGAACTGAAAAGTAAAAAATAAAATAAACCTTCTTAGTCTCAATAACTAAGCTCCTAAACTAATGTAAGTAACTAATTTTGCGTCGGCGCCAAACAAACAAGCAAATGAATTAGTTAAGGGGTAAAATGATGGCATCGAGTTGCGCGCTGACATTCTGATAATATTTTTATAGTAATTTAATGATTTTCGTTGATTGTTTATTTAGTTACTTACATTAGTTTAGGAGCTTAGTTATTGAGACTAAGAAGGTTTATTTTATTTTTTACTTTTCAGTTCCGTATTTCGTCGGTTTAATTTTTGGTTAAAAAGTTTTTATTTTTCAATTTTTTGTGGCTGAAATCTACTAATTACTAACTGCTTGTTTTTTGATTACTTCCAAAATACTTACTTACCCACCTTACTTCAACTATTACCAGTTAAATAATATGATAATCTACTTTTACTATTTGTTGTAATATAAATTATTTTTGTTGTTCTGGTTAGTTTATTTCATTACTTTGTATATCATTCCATCCTCTCATGGAATATATTTATTGTGATAATAACACTAGCGATCTGTCAATGTCAACTACATATGTGTGCCAAAGTTCACAAGTGAAAAATCAATTATCCCCTATTTTTCTACCCGTAAGGATGGATAATTCCATTCGAAATCCAAATATGATCGACTATGAGGTATACCTTATCTAATAAAAAAGAATCATCCAAATCGAAGAACCCAGTTTAAAGTTATGCCTGATAGAATCAGTTAACGGACCAGAATTCAGAGGGTGAGTGATCAATATCCTTCATTTTGCTATCCTTAGGGGTGGATTTCATCTTTTAAATTCAAATGGGACCAACTTTGAAGTACACCCTATCCACTGAAAAAAGAATTATCGAATCGGACGTCTCAGTAAAAAGTTATGCGTGATCACACATAAAAGAAAAAAAGAAAAAATACGCGTCGACTAGAGGACCTCCTCGTTTTTGGTTTCGTCGGTTAAAAATAAAAATTACTGTAAAATTAAATATTTGAATTTTTGTGGCTTCTACCAAACCTCCATTTAGTTCGACACATATATCGTATCTCTTCCGAATGTTTACACTATTTCTTATTTGTTGAGGTGTAATTTCGGCACAAATCCAGTGGCGTAGTCAGATTTTTATTACAAAATCGCTCACATTACCATAGTTTCAGGAGTTATAACTGTAGAACGGAATGAGCTATTGACTTCGGATATTCACTGTACAAGTTCACTGGTGATCTACTTTGTATCGGCAGTGTTGCCAGATTTTTAATATCTCTATAATCTAAATAAAAATTATAATCAAATACTTTGTTTCCAAAATTAAAGTTGTTGTAACTTCGTTGTCAACCAATGTTTTTATTAAATTTTTATGGTTTTTATTTATAGCGACTACAAATCCAGTGGTGTAGTCAAATTTGAAAACAAAAATTCCCTAGTAAACTTTTGCCGTTTTTGACAAAGAAAAAAAACCGTAGAGTGCCTTGGAAATGAAACTGAAGTTATGAAAATTTGTGTCAAAATATAGTTTTTGATGATTAATTGAAAAATGAATGAGTCTCACTGTATATACTAAAGAAAACCCACTCCAGATAAAAACAAAAATCACTGGAGGTACCCTTTACATTATTTAAAAATATTTCCTTGAGGTTCATTCGATATTTTTTTTTTCAAGAAATACCCATATATTATAATGTCCTACTCATTTGATCGGCAAAAATTCAAAAATATCTAAAGCTAATGAATACTTACCTATATGTTAAATAAAACTTTTAATTACATATTACTGATGACGTGAAATTATTTTATGGCTGGCTTGTGATCAATCAAATATTCATGAAGTAATCAACGAAACTAGTACATTCTTTCTGAAAAGCTGTACATCATTCAGGAAGCTTCCCCATAAATGAAACACAGAATATATTGAAATATTTATTATCAAAGAATAAAAAACAACATGCTCAATCAAGACAAAATTATGGAGAAGCTTCAGAATGATAGCACTAGAGCAAATTTCTCTTCGAAACGAAATAAACTTACTGCTAAAGTAATACTGACTTAATCACAAAAAATAAATAATTACCGACATTCATTGCTAAATTCTTTAGCTTCTCCTAAAAGCAAGTTATAATTGAAACAGATAAAATATCAGGCTCTCAGTGCAACCATTCCATAAAAAAATTACAAAAAATAAGTGGAATATTTAGTTATAAACATACTCAAACACTATCTAATCTAAAGTCTAATGAAATAAGATTATCTAAAGAAATGCACTCTGGATTACAGGGTGAGCATCCAATATTACAGCAATGTCAAAGCGACACAGATCCAGCTGATGTCAATTGTAAATTCCATTGGCTCTGATCCTATTTCTATGCAGAAAATTGCAATTGGAAAATATATACTACTGATGTGGAACTTTGATTTTAAAATACATCTGGCCTGAATAAACTATCTACCTTCACCTAAATTGGTCAATTAGAATAGGACCAATAACTCAAAACATTGATTCTTTACAATACTTCAAAATATAGACATTCTACAAATAAAATTTAAAAAATATCTTTCAATTTGCAAAATTTTCAAAGTTATAACAATTAACGAATAAAATAAAAATGATTGTTTTTATTTTTTCACTCGTTTGAAAACAGAGAAACTGATCACATTATAGTTGAACCTTTCTATTTTCAGAGTATCATTAACTCGTCAATAACTAGCCATCAGTCTCGTTTCGTTTATACTTATTTATATTTTGATTCTGGGAAATATACTCTAAAAGGGGAAACTAAATTTCACTATCAAGTGACAAACCCAAAAATGTTTGGTGGTATCAATTAATGATCAATGAGAAAAGATTTGTGGGATTGGCACTCAATATTATTACATAGTTCGAAGTTTCAGAGAAGTTGAAAATCATGCAAACAATTTTCAACAATACTTAAATATATACATAGTAAAACATTATCAAATTCCCCTCCTTACTGCCCAATGAATAACTATTTTCATCAAGATTAGCTCAAGAGGAAACAATTTTAAAAAGTGTATTCTGACTTCAGATCTGGATAAGGTAGCACAGTTTACGCCAAATCTTAGTTATGTATATATTTATCTTTTCTGGATTCAATTGCAACATTTGTACATTATTGTAATATTTCCGATAATGGAATTGGCCTGCAAATCAAATACCGTTGGAAAATTATTTAAAGGTAAACTTTTTTTAATGACTATGATTCCATCAAATGTTTTTGGCATGCATACATTTTGTTAATTCAACCTCATAAACAAACTGCATATTAACGTTGTTCCAATTTTCAGTGAGTATTTTATTTCGTCATGAAAACCACATGAGCTAAAAATCTCTAGCGATATGACTATGTTGAGTTTTATTAGATTCCACAAACACCAAACCCTGCGAGATGTTAATTATTTCAAAAACTTTAAACTCATCTAAATTGGAGGAGAGCCATTTTCTACGAGCTTCGAACGGTACCTTTTCTTGAACAATGCATGCTCACCCCAATACAAGTTACTCAACTATATTTCGTGGAACGCTACAACTCACCTCAGCCTCAAAGCCTGGAAAGGGAATTTTGTTTTGAATTAAAATCTGTTCTAGGAAGGCGACTTTAGCTTGCAACCGCGTTAGTTCTTCATTATAGTGTGTAGGTGCCGATGAAGAATCTAAGCAATCGACTTCTGTGTCAAATCCACTCTCGCTTGATGTGAAAGGAACTTCAAGATTATCTGGTTTCACGCTGTGGAATTTCCTTATCTTTCCCAATCTTGGGCTACCGTCAGCTGAAATTAGAATGAATTTATTCAATGTAACAAAATTTTCGAAATAAAAACTTGCAGGGGTTATAAAGGACACTCAATGCTAGTTGAATATTTTCAGTTTGGCCAGTTGATCTCTTCTAATTGCAACATAATTTTCTTAGTTTTAAACCGCTCTCAAATAAATAATAGTTTAAAAACTAAAGAACACGCTTTAATAGAAAACTAAACTAAAAAGTTGAAAATAATTTTAAATGAGTTTGAAATAAGAATACTGATTAACAACAAATTTATTTCATCGTAAAAAAGCTGGGGTACTTGATGTCAATTTTGTTAATATTTCATGGACAGATATTGGTAAAAGTAGAATCATTATGAAAATATCTTAAAAAGCACCCCACGCTTTTTTACGATGAAATAAATTTGTTGTTAATCACTGTATTCTTATTTCAAACTAATTTAAAAAAAATTTCAACTTTTTAGTTTAGTTTTCTATTAAAGTGTGTTCTTTAGTTTTTAAACTATTATTTATTTTCAACTTCTTAGTTTTGTTTTCTATTAAAGCGTGTTTTTTAGGTTTTCAAACTATTATTATTATTATTTAATGTTTTTAACTATTATTCTCCAATTTTGAATAGAATCGGACCATAATCACAAAACTCGTCCGCCATTTCGGAGCCGCCATCTTGAATCCTTCAATTTTTACAAAATAATCATAATCTACGACCCCAAAAAACCCCAAATACCAATTTTGAATAGAATTGGACCATAATCACAAAACTCGTCCACCATTTTGGAGCCGCCATCTAGAATGTTTCAATTTTTACAAAAGAATCAGAATATTGGACCCCAAAAACCCCCACATACCAATTTTGAATAGAATCGGACCATGATCACAAAACTCGTCAACCATTTTGGATCCGCCATCTTGAATTTTCCAGTTTTGACAAAATAATCATAATCTCTGACCACGAAAACCCTCAGATACCAATTTTGAAGCGAATCGGACCATAATCACAAAACTCGTACGCCATATTGGAGCTCGCCATTTTGTTTTTTTTTTCAAACAAAAATTTCTTAATGCATTGTCACCGGAATTATGTACGCCTGCCAAATTTCAACTCATTCGTACGTCTGGAAGTGGGTCAAAATCGCGCTCAAAGGAGTCGGTTACAAACATACGGTTACAATCATACAAGTGAAGCTAATATAAAGCGTGTAAAAAGAGAGATATTAATAATTTATTTATATATTTGTGTATTGCTTTGTTAACAGTAATTGTTCATACTAATTTTTTCAAAGGTTCACCAATTTTGATGTTTTTCAAGATAAAAACTTTTTAACAAAAAATTAAATCGACGAAATAAGGAGCTGAAAAGTAAAAAATGAAATAAACCTTCTTAGTCTCAATAACTAAGCTCCTAAACTAATGTAAGTAACTAATTTTGAGTCGGCGCCAAACAAACAAGCAAATTAATTAGGTAAGGCATCGAGTTGCGCGGACATTCTGATAATTTTTAAGTAATTTGATGATTTTCGTTGATTGTTCGCTTTGGCCGACTCAAAATTAGTTACTTACATTAGTTTAGGAGCTTAGTTATTGAGACTAAGAAGGTTTATTTTATTTTTACTTTTAGTTCCGATTTCCGGTTTAATTTTTGTTAAAAGTTTTATTTTTCAATTTTTGTGGCTGAAATCTACTAATTACTACCTACTTGTTTTTTTATTACTTCCAAAATACTTACTTACCCACCTTACTTCAACTATTACCAGTTAAATAATATGATTATTTAACATCCTGATTTTATGAACATCCTGTTTATATTTCCAACAAATCAATGATTATCTGTTTTTACTATTTGTTGTAATATACATTATTCTTGTTGTTCTGGTTAGTTTATTTCATTACTTTGTATATCATTCCATCCTCTCATAGAAATTAATGATTGTGACGGATGTGGAATAATGACAGTAGCGATCTGTCATTGTCAACTACATATGTGTGTGCCAATGTTCACAAGTGAAAAATCAATTATCCCCTATTTTTCCACCCGTAAGGGTGGATAATTTCATTCGAAATCCAAATATGAGGTATACCCTATCTATTAAAAAAAGAATCATCCAAATCGAAGAACCCAGTACAACATTATGCCTGATAGAATCGGTTAACGGACCAGAATTCAGAGGGTGAGTGATCAATATCCTTCATTTTGCTACCCTTAGGGGTGGATTTCATCTTTTAAATTCAAATGGGACCAACTTCGAAGTACACCCTATCCACTGAAAAAAGAATTATCGGAATCGAACGTCTCAGTAAAAAGTTATGCGTGATCAAACATAAAAAAAATAAAAAAAAATATACGCGGACTAGAAAACCTCCTCCTTTTTGGTTTTGTCGGTTAAAAAATACTCCCCATTTTGTAACATATATTTCATCTTCATCTTAATGTAAAAATTAAGTTAATATGAATTTTGCTGGAGGGGAAGCGAACTTAACGTAAACAGATGGCAATCTGAAAGTATGTTCATTTAATATATCAATTATTTTGGAATTCAAACCAGTGCAGACTTGAAAATATATTTTATTTTTTGAAATTGTCTTACAATTTTTGAAATAGTTTTCAATGTCTGCAGTTTTTCTTCTGAAAACGAAAACCAAATCCTAGTTGGAATTAATTGATATATCCATTATCACAATAACATTTTCTTTGCTAATAAAATACTAAATGTCAAATGAAAATCAAATATTGAAATAAAGAGAATATCTCAGTGAAATCGTTTAGGTATGATACAAAATGAAAAAACAAAAGTATATGAATGCTTTGATGATAAAATGTTTCATTATTCAAACATAACACAATACTCATATGGAATCTGAAGCCTGTCTTCCAAAACAAGAAACTACGAATGTTATGATAATATACAGATATATTGAATCAACAAAATATCACGAAATTTCTTCAACTAAAAACCCGATGGAAGAGAGATTATCTTGAGCTAATAAATTTAGATTCTTCTACCAGTATGATTCAATAATAGAATAGTATTTGTTTCATATTATAATGCAATCAAAAACAGAGAACATAGATAAACATAGGCAAATCATTACTGATTCATATCCTCAACAATGGAACTTTTTTTTACAAACCTCAAGTGAACTGATTGATCAACCAGCCTGATAAGAAACTTTAAAATTAATGATGATGTAACTATCACTCCACATGCCCACATTTACTGACACCTGAATACCTTGCTGGAAGCGGTTATCACATGCATCACAGATTTGTAGTACTTTCACCTCATGAAATCATTTACTGTTTTTAACTCTCTGCAAACAAACTGGTAAATGTATCTAGCACACATAGACTTTTGTTAACTGTGGTACACAAAACCAAATGAACTCTTTCAGCACAAGAACACTTCTGATATTTGGCCTTGATTCGACAAGTTTCCAATTCTGCACAAGTATGCTAATTCAACTTTATCATCTGATATGTTTTCAAATCGATCTCGAGGTGGGCAGACATACAGGGTGTTTGATGTATTCACATACATGACTGATGATCTTGAAACTTTTTTGTTGTGTGGGATTACAATGAAAATGTTTGTCTTGCGTTCTAGATTTGAATGACACTGAAAATGTAATTTATTAGTGGGAAGAATATTCTCATTTATGAATACTTTATAGTGTTCTGTACCAAAAGTGTAAATGGAACGCTAATGGTATCACCCCAGGATCAGTGTGTTCACTGCAGCAGCATTTAAAAAAAATAAAGTTGAAATTTGTTATAGTTTTAGAAGTTATACCCAAACTTATTTCAGGTGTAAAAATGATGATATTTTGTAGCTGAAGGCAAATTGTAGTGTAAATTAGGCCGTTACACAAATTATTCCAACTACTGTAAATAGAAAAAAAAGTGCTGTACATCTCATTTATCTTGATATATAAAAGATTATTTCCCTCGTTATTTTTTAGTTTTTAGTTTAGGAGCTTAGTTATTGAGACTAAGAAGGTTTATTTTATTTTTTAATTTTCAGTTCCGTATTTCGTCGGTTCACATTTTTGTTAAAAAGTTATTTTTCAATTTTATGTGGCTAAAAAAGAATCATCCAAATCGGATAACCCAGTACAATGTTATGCCTGATAGAAACGGTTAATGGACCAAAATTCAGAGGGTGAACGATCGTTAATGGGCCAAAATTCAGAGGGTGAATGATCGATATCCTCCATTTTGCTACCCTTAGGGGTAGCATTTTTTTTTCAATTTGAGATGGGACCAACTTTGAAGTACACCCTATCCATTGAAAAAAAAAATAATCATCGAAATCGGACTATTCTATGGAAAGATATGCGTGGTATGTTGGCTGAAATCTACTAATTACTACCTACTTAATTTCACTTCCAAAATACCTACTTACCTAGCTTACTTCAACTATTGACTGTTAAATAATATGATTATCTACTTTAACTATTTATTGTTATATAATATAAATTATTTTTGATAGTTCTGGTTAGTTGATTTCATCACTTTGTATATAATTCCATCCTTTCATAGAATGTAATTATTATTGTGACGGATGTAGGAGGATCTGTCAATGTCAACTACATATGTGTGCCACTGTTCACAAGTGAAAAATCAATCATCCTCTATTTTTCTACCCATAGGGGTGGATCATTTCATTTCAAATTGGAATATGATCAACTTTGAGGTATACCTTATCTGATAAAAAAAGAATCATCCAAATCGAAGATCCCAGTACAAAGTTATGCCTGATAGAATCGGTTAACGGACCAGAATTCAGAGGGTGAGTGATCAATATCCTTCATTTTGCTACCCTTAGGGCTGGATTTCATTTCTGAAATTCAAATGGGACCAACTTCGAAGTACACCTATCCACTGAGAAAAGAAATATCGGGATCGGACGTCTCAGTAAAAAGTTATGCGTGATCATACATAAAAAAAAATGATAAAAAAAAAATAACTACAGAAACTCCTCCTTTGGTTTCGTCGGTTAAAAAGCAAATTAATGCATTTCAATTTTTAATCGAAAACCCCGAATAAAAGTCAAGACACCATTATGAGAAGATAGAGGACAATTTTAAAAATAATATTTATAACAAAAATAAGTGGCATATCATTATTTTGATTAAAAATATTGCAGGGCAGATGAAAATTAAAAAAAACCTTTTTTATGGAAAAAAAATATTTTTATTCGTACTTTGCATGTATCAGAATTGAAAAATAAATACATAGCGGTTTTAGAGATATTGGGTAAAAACTGATTTTTTGGTTAAATTTCAACACCCTGGTATCTCAGAAATAAAGCGGTCATCCAAGGATTATTGAACCAAAGAAAACTTTATTCCATTGGAAAACAAGGTCAGATGTGAGTATGGCTATTTCATCATGCTGTAGCATTTTTATATAGGATGGCAATAAAAAAGAGTGTATTGTTTTCACGGTTCATATAAATGGTCTTATCTCAGCAACAAACATGACACACCAACACATACGTAAGTTCCTCCAAGTGTTTTCAGTACTGAATTGAAATTCAAAACACTTGTTTAAATACATTAGTTTTCAGCGAGAATTTTCAATTTGAGATATAAAAACTTGAAAATAATCAAAGACAATGAAATTGATAAACAAAATCTTTTTTTTTTCATGTTGTTTATATACATTAGTTTTCAGCGAGAACAAAATGTTTAAGATGAGATTTAGCTTACATGTTTGAAAAATTAAAGAAGTATTCTACACTCCAAATGTATGAGTTCCACGAAATTACCAAATAGATGTAGAATTATTCATAATGTAACAGATAGAGAAGCTTGAGAAGTATGATTGTATCTGTACTATTAATGGAAGGAAGAGTGCTGTGAAGTAGTTCCTGCCGGACTTTCAGATCATGAGGCGGTATTTTGCAGCTTAAAAATTATATATGATCAGAATAAAAAAGACTGTAGATTTGGTAGAATATACAGTAAGAAAAACTATGATAGGTTCTTCCAAAAATGTTCTAATATAAATTGGGAAAATATCAGTCTCCTAGCTCCAAATGTTCAATTTTCTGATTTTTATAACCGTCTATTAGATGTTTTCAATTATGCTTTTCCTATATGTAAACTAAAAACAAAACAAAAAAAGCATTGGCTCACAAAAGGATTAAGAAAATCATCAAGAAACCTACGCTGTTTGCATTCTATAAGAAAATTTACCGACAACCTTTACTTCCATGATTATTTCAGGAATTACAGTTCTATTTATAGAAGATTAATTATACTAGCTAAAGAAAACTATTATAAAGATAAAATTAACAAAGCACAGAATCAAACAAAAGAAACCTGGGAAATAGTTAACAACCTCAGAGGGAAAAATTCCAGAAGACATGAAATTCCTATCTCCCCGAACATCTTGAATAAACATTTCTGCACAATCGCTAAAAAAATCCATGATGACATTAAACCAGGAATAAATCCACTTGACAATATGGAACGCTACAGAATAAATGATTCATTTGTACTTCATGATACTGACCTTTATGAATTGAAACTAGTTATTTCTGAAATTAAAACTAAAAAATCCTCTGGAATTGACGCATATCGATATGTATAATAGAAAATCTACCAAATGAAGCACTGGCAGTTTTAGTACAATTAATAAACCAATCATTTCAAACAGGGATATTTCCTGACCAACTTAAAACTTCCATTATTATTCCACTGCACAAGGGTAGTGATACTGATAATCCCTCTAATTATCGACCGATAGCACTAATTCCAACTTTAGCGAAATTAATAGAAAATTGGTAAAATGAGAATATTGAGTTTTCTCTCTAAACATAAAATTTTAAGTGATACCCAGTTTGGATTTCAATCCAATAAAACTCAAATGATGCTATCTTCGATCTCTTATTCAATATATATACTGTAATCAACGATGGTGAGGCTGTGGCAACAGTGTTCTGTGACCTGTCAAAAGCCTTTGACTCGTTGATCACGGAATATTGCTGCAAAAGATTCAGTACTATGGTTTCAGGGGTCTGTCTTACAAATGGATAGAATCATATTTACACGGTAGAGAGCAAATTGTCAAGACTAATGTACATTCTTCATTGGGACAGATACAATTTGGAGGTTCCTCAGGGCTCAGTCCTTGGACCAGTTCTATTTTTACTATATATTAATGATATAACTAACATCAATATCTCAGGTAAGTTCACATTATTTGCTGATGACACTGCTATTACATGGTACAACAAAAAGACTGACGAATTAAACAAAGCAGTCAACGAAGATTTAACTAAGGTAACAAACTGGTGTGACTCTAATAAACTATCATTCAACATCAATAAAACAAATCTGCTTACGTTTAAATGTGAGCTTGATGACATAGACCTAGAATCAGGAATCATTGAAAATAAAAACAACACAAAATATTTGGGTCTTCACATAGATAGTAAATTAAAATTTGTTGATCATGTGATCGCACTGAGAAAAAAACTCTCTTCTGGGTGTTATGCAGTGAAGCTTACTTCACAAGAATTAAATTTCTCAGCTGCAAAGATGGTTTATCACTCCCTCGTCGAATCACATATCCGCTACGGCATTGCATTTTGGGGAAGTTGCAACAACTACTTATTGAACAGTTTACTCATCCTACAGAAACGAGCCTTAAGATATATATATAATATATATATATATATATATATATATATATATATATATATATATATATATATGTGCAAAGATAAACCTCGAGATTCTTGCAAAGAGTTGTTCAAATCCCATAAAATATTAACAGTAATTGCCCTGTATATCTTGGAAACAGCATCAATAATAAAAAAACATAAAATAAGTTTGGCTCTCCCCTCTACACACAACATTCGACAAAACAGATATGTAAAACTTCTGCTACCCACCTCAAGTCTCATTAAAGACTCATTTATTTACAATGGTTGCAAAATCTACAATCATCTTCCCAATGACTTAAAAGAAATTGAACCACCAACTAAATTCAGAAAAGAGCTAAAATATAAATTAATGGAAAGAACCTATTATAGTTTGGATGAGTTTTTTATTGACTCAATAATTTAGTGTTATATACCTAAATTTTTTGTAATTAATTGTCTCTATTCGTTTGAATTTTTTACCTTAGATGTTTATACTAATTTTATTTTAACTTTATCCTTTGTGACCATGATTTATTGACGCAATATTTTAGTGATATATTATACTTAAATGTTTTGTAATTAATTGTCGCTACTCGTTTGAAATGTTTTATTTTTTTACCTTATATGTTTATACTGATTTTTATTGTAATTTTTATCCTTACATTGTATTGCTTTGTCACCATGATTTCTTCATGAATACAATAAAGTATATATTGATTGATAGTATTTAAATCAATGAAAATAACTTACTAATGCTGAAGAGATTGCTATCCTTAGTAGGCGAATAATCACTTCTACGTTTGGCTCCAACTCCAACGCCTTCACAAATAACTGAGATATTTTCCTCCATGGACTGATCTAGTGGATTCACGCTTGGTGTGGGAGTACTAGACACTTCATTCTCATACTGGCCACCTGATTTGAGAGACACTCAATTTCTGAAACCATTTCGTCATTCTTATCTTTCAACTGAGTATTCTCCAACTGTATAATTGATAATTTAGTAATTAAAATTTTGCTTTCTTCTCGTTCCATCTCGCTATATTTTTGTTTTTCACTTTCCAAAGATTCGATTTGGTTATTCAGAATGGATTTGTCTTTCTCCAACTCGCCGATTTTACCAGTTAACAACTGGTTTTCTTTTTCTATGTTCAAAGAATATTTCTGAGCAGCAAGAAGGTCACTCTTTATTTTTGTTACTTCTTGCTCCAGGTTGGAAATTTTGCTTTCCAAACTCTGGTTAATGTTGGAAAACTGTTCCTTGTCCTTGGAAAACTGAACTGTAACTTCTCTCAGTATATCAGAGTGTCTCTGTTCTAACAACTTCACATGATTGATAGTATTCTGCTCCATTCTCGAATGATTATCATCTACTTCTTGGGCTAGAAGAGTTGCTCTGTTATTAGCTTCGGTTACGTCACATTTGAGTTTCTCTCGTTCTGCGTGCATTTGTTCTAAAACATTCTTCAAGGTTTTGATTTCCGACTGGTATAACGTCAGGTTGGCTTGTAACAAGGAAATCTGGGGGCTCTGGAATTCGGTCCTACTGGCTTCATTCACAACTTTCATTTGTTTTTCCAAAACTTCAGCTAATTCCGCTATTTTTATCTGCCTACAGTTGAAGCCTAGTTCATGCAACAACTCTTTCGGAGAATGTATGCCGATGCTCTCCCACAATTCGATGAGAACGTCCGTTTTGATGATGCCGTTTCCATCCGGTCCCAATGTAATAAAATGGAATGTACGAGAATCAGGAAAACTAGTGTTATTCGACTGATGTATGACAGGATCACTGTTATTATGTGGACTCTGATTCAAGACTTCGAACCAAGTCTCATCTTGCTGTAACGTCGCCAGAAGCTCTTGGAAACTGATTTTGTGATTACGGTTGATGCTCAGTTTGTCTGATAATTGCCTTATAACACCATCTGCTAATTTATGGAGCCCTATTGCATCACAAACTAATATGAGCTCGTTCTGATTTAAATATCCGTCTTCACCCACTCCGAGCTTCTTCCAGGCTTCCCGAAGCATTTCTTCGGTGCAAATTAGCTCTGGTTCACTAGACAACATGTGACAAGCTATAGTATCTGCTGTGGTATTGCTGATGAGCAAATCGTTTTTTCCAGGTAACGAAGTGCATCTCTTCAGTTTATAGTTTGTTTTCCTTTTTTTAGAAGATACCTCAGATTGAGAATTCGATCTCTGTACTGACACATTGTTTTGACTCTTATTAACACTGACGTCATTTTGATCATTGAAAATCGTGGTGATTTCATCATTTCTAGGGCGTGACCTTCGCCCATACTTTTTTGATCCGTATACAAATTTGGGTGAAACCTCTCGCTCAGGAGATGTTTTCGTAGACTCGTCGACAAACTCATCATTTTTGGAATTTTTATTGGTTTGCATATTACCCAGTAAGGCCAACAGAGCATCTTTGAACTCTGTGAATGAAGCTCTCGCGTGTTTGTCCCGTAACAGACACTTTACTAATTCTATGCCTTGCTCTTCAAGCTGAAGTGTCTGACATAATTGAATTAAGCCATCTCTATCCAGACTACCGCAATTTTCCCTGTCATGACTATCGAATACTTTTAGTAGCTGTTGCTCATACGGATCTAATGCAAACTGTTCCATCGTCATTTCAACCTGAAATAGAAAAGTGAAAAATTAGGAATGGCGCTCCCACTGTTTTGAAGTTGCATAGTGATATAATTTGTGGTAAATTTAGGGTGAGCTACCAACGGCAATGGTCTGATAAAAAAACGGAACGATGGATATTCAGAAAACCAGATGGAGAGCATAAGTGTTCTCATCCAGGCACACTTTCCTGGGTTCATAGTTGTAGAAGACGAACTGCAAAGTGCTCAGCTGGAAGGGGTTGTCACCAACCCCAACAGAACCAGTAGGAGCCTAGCGGGGAAAATCTTCACCAAACAAAAGATCAAATGGGTCATTAGGAGCTTCAAACCTTTTAAATCGGCCGGAATATTCCCCGCCTTATTACAAAATCTCCTTGAAATAACAGAGCCCTTCTTGAAAAGGCTGTTCAAGGCCAGTTTCATTTTCGGTCACATACCGAAAGTCTGGAGGGAAGCTGCAGTGGTGTTCATACCAAAGACTGGGAGACCTCCTTCCTTCTGAAAACAATGGAGAAATTATAGACTGTTCGCTATCAAGCAGGCAAATCAACGATAAATGCTCTACAATGCTTAGTTGAAAGCATTGAGAAGGCATACCTGGTCAAAGAAATGTGCATTTATAGATATAGAGGGTGCATTCGATAACACCTCACATGACTCCATCATTAGATCACTAGAGGAAAGGAATATAAACACCTCACTGATCAGATGGATACATGCAATGCTGAAAAGCAGAAAAATTGTAGCTTCACTTGGGGAGGAAACGGTCAGAATGACAGCGGAAAAAGGTTGCCTCCAAGGTGGGGTCCTATCGCCTTTGCTGTGGTCACTGACCGTGGATAGTGATGCGGCTACCAAAAAATACGTGGACACCACTGGGTCTGAATTGAAGTCTCAACTGCAATGCGACGATCTATGACAAATGGACTTGGCCGAAATGAGAATGTTTTCCTCAGGAAATGAGAATTTTAAAATAATTATGGTCGTCATTGACTGTTTTTCCAAATTTTTGTGGGCTCGTCCGCTAAAATCCAAAACGGGAGAGGAAATAACCAAAACTTTCATTGATATATTGGATCATACGAAACGGTGTCCGAAAAATCTGCAAACCGATCAAGGTACGGAATTTTTCAATGCCAAATTTCAAAGTTTATTGGAAGAACGCGAAATTAATCACTACAATACGTTTACGGTGATGAAAGCCGCCATAGCTGAGGGTGTAATCAAAACGTTAGAGTCCCAATTGTACAAATACTTTAGTTTGAACGGTACATACAAATGGATAGACATACTGCCGGAAATCACGAAAAACTACAATGACACCGAACATACAAAAATTAAATTAAACCGAATGAGGTGAACAAACAGAACGAAAGGCGTATTCTACATCAAATTTATCGAGCGAATCGTTGGGGAAAATGCGTTGAACCGCGAAAATTCAAAGTGCTAACTCAAGGTTAACAAACAAGCTAACTCAAGGTTACGCTGATGACCTGGTCTCACTATTAGGGGCAAACATGACAGGATAATATCCAATCGCATACAGACAGCCCTAAATATCATGAGAAGCTCGTGCGCGAAGGAAGGACTGAATGTAAATGCTAGCAAAACAGTGCTGGTTCCATTCACAAAGAGGCGTAAGTATGAACTGAAAGCCCCAACCCTGAATGGAACTCGGCTAACTTTTTAGAATGAAGTCAAATACCTGGACGTCATAATCGGCCAGAGGCTAACATGGAACAGCCATATTAATAACATTCTTTCAAAGGCTACAGCGGCAACCTGGAAGTGCCACAGAGTTTTTGGCAAGACATGGGGTTTGAAGCCAAAAATGATATGCTGGTTATATCAAACAATTATAATTATCAAACCCAGGTCACCTATGCCTCATCAGTATGGTGGAAAAAACCCAACACCACTCGGCACAAATCAAGCTGCAGCGGTTAGCCTGTCTGGGGATCACAGGGGCAATATTCACGTACCCCACTGCAGCATTAGAGGTAATGCTGAATCTTCCACCACTGTAGTTGTGTGTAATGAAAGAAGCGGCAAAAAATGCCTTCAGACTGCACCAGGCATCAAACTTGAAGGCTGGAAGTCTGATTGGATATTTGAAGATTCTGGAAATTATTCCACTATCCAAATACAAGCCATCAGACATTATGCCAGCTAGGCACGACTTTGAAGTGAATTGTGAAGTGGTTATAAACAACCACCATATAATCACAACGAATGGGCCTCAACTAGAAAGAAATGCATAATTATGGTATACTGATGGTTCCAAAATGGACGAAAGGGCTGGAATGGGAGTAACGGGTCCTAGTTTTAGGCTCTCAAAATCCCCAACAATTTTTCAAGCAGAAACCCATGCTTCGGAAATTGGCGCCCAAGAATGCCTTGAAAGAGGCTTCACGGGGGCAAATATCTATATCCTATCAGACAGCCAAGCAGCACTAAAAGCTTTAAAGTCACATACTTGCGAGTCTAGACTGACTTGGGACTGCAAACTCTCCCTAAGACAACTGGCTACAAACAATCAGGTTACTCTGATGTGGGTGCCTGGTCACAAGGGAATCAAAGGCAATGAAGAAGTGAACAGCCTTGCCAAGGACACTCAATTTTCTGGCACAGAACCCTTCTATGGTCTTTCTAAGGCCCACATATACGAAGAATTTCGGCGTTGACCAAATTAAAACCCACTGGAATAAGGTTCCAGGGCAAAGACAAGCGAAAAGGCTTCTGAGCCCCTCACCAGCTTCCCGAGTTGGAAAAGAAAGACTTGAAGGGTTATGTAAAAGACCTTATAGGTCAAGGTACGGAGAGGCTGAAGAACCATATCGACGCGCCCCTACAATCTAGTGTGAAAGCTTCCTAGCTTAGTGGAAATATGAAAATAAGGGTACTGATAAAAAATGATAACAAAAATTTACATAATTCGTACTGTTTCACTGCTAGAGGCAGTACCTTGCATGTTGAAGGAGATGACAAGAATGTTATGTATATCATGGTTATGTTATGGTCATGTATGTTATGTTAATGGTCATGTATGTTATGTTAATCATGGTTACAATACACGCGGCACGTTGAACCAACTACTCGTTACACCACTTAACAACAAGAACATTAGTCACCGTTTTGTAACATATATTCAACCTAAAGCATATAATCTATTACCTCTCGCCACTCGAAAATATGCTAACCTCAAGAAATTCACTTCAGCCATTAAACTTTATATCTATAGTAATTATAGGGACTTCTTGAGAATTATAGAAACATAAAAAATTTGTATATTTATTATTATTCACCAACTTACAGTCATGTTAACTGCACTGTTGAATTTTGATTCACACAATTACTGCCTATTGTAATATGTTTTTACTCTGTTCCTATTAACCCTCCATTTTTATATTGTTTATACTACTCCGTTCCTTCTTCCTATTTCTGACTTTAAATTGTCTATGTTTTCATGTTATGATGTTTTGTTTTTTTTTTTCTCACTACACAATACAAGTGTGTACTCGCTTAGAGTGTGGGGGGAAAAAAACATTTGAACTTTTTTTCTCTAATTATTATCAGTAGTATTATAATTGATTTGTATTGTAGGAATGTATAGCAAAACGGCTAAATAAATAAATATAGTATCAAATACAGTATCAAAAGTCGTGAATGTTTTTCAAATCTACATTGTGGTAACATTTTATGGGATATTCCATAAAGGAGTGACAGAAGTTTTTTTTATATATAAATGAAACCATCTTTGTTCCTTATATACAATTGAAATGTATACTATATAGTATAACATAATTCAGGAAGAATCATTGCAATTTTTTATTGCAAGGGCATTATTTTTCGATGTTTATGTGTGTATGTAATCATTCCCAATCTTGAAATCTTTATCGTTTAACAAAATCACACCTAAACTGTACCAAATTTTAGAAATTTTATAAGTTTATGATTTTATTGCACATAAACTGAAAACAGAAAGAAGCATTTTAATTATCTACCCGCAGATGTCAAATAATTTAAACAACAAAACATTTGCAAAGGATGTCAAAACATTTACTAAAACATTTATTAAAATATTTATTATTTATCTCACAACTCTTCCCGAGACTGGAATCTGACATTTGTTTCTCACACAAAAATACCACTTTTTGTGTAATTGCTTGGCTACAGATCACCCTCTAAACCATTAGCTGTATTTACTGATGAATTTGAAAATAACTTAAAAAAAATAAATGGAAATATTAACCTAATAATTGGTGATTTAAATATCAACATTTCAGATGATTTTGACATTCCAGTAAATAACTACATCTGAATGCTTTTCTCTATGAGTTTGATACCCCTCACCAATGCCTACACCAGGGTAACAGCAAACACAGCTTCGTGTACTTACTAAATTTTCATACAAAAAAATATGAACTTGAAAAATGTATCATATAATAATAATAATAATAATAATAATATTTCTTTATTTCTGAATTAACCTTATATATACATGTATACATAAAGCTAAAAAAGCAATGACGTCAAAAGAATAGCACATTTCAGAAGATATGGTTCATATAGTCATCTACATTGTACGGTTCTAGATCTAGGAGCAATTTTTTAATTTTTGTTTTGAACAGATTCTGGTTTCCTATTGATTTAATAGTATTCGGTAGCTTATTAAATATTCTTATACACATATAAGATGGATTTTTTTCAGTCAAACAAAGTCGATGTTTAGGGTAGTTTATGTTAATGGATCTGGTTTCATATCTGGTGTTTAATTCTTTGATTATTCCAAATTTGCTCTTATTTCTTTGTAAGAACATCAGGCACTCGTATAGATAAAGAGCATATACAGTGAAAATTCTTTTCTCTCTGAAAAGTCCTCTGCATGACTGTCTAAAATCCCTCTTATATATGATTGAGTACCTTTTTGGATAATAAAATGTTCTCTACAGTTGAGCCTATTCCCCAAAATATTAGTCCATATCGCATGACAGATTCAAAATTGGCATGGTATAGTGTTCTTAATGTTGGTTCATTTAAGTATTTTGCAGTTATTCTAATTGCATAGCAACCTTATTTAGCTTACTAGCAACATATTCTATATGTTGTTTCCAGTCCAGAAAGCGGTCTAGTATGATACCTAACAACTTAGTATGATGATTTACTTCCAAGTTTTGTTCTTCCAATTTAATAAATTCTGGTTTGTTTTTCCTACTGTGACTTGTACTAAAATCACCATGTTTGTTTTATCCTCATTTAGAATGAGTTTATTTTGTTGAAACCAGTTTTTGCCTTTGTGTAGGTGTTTGTTGCTTCAATTGAGAGATTTTGTTCATCTTCCAGCTCCACAGCCAAATTTGTATCATCCGAAATATGGTTATGTTCCCATTTCCATTTAAATTTTCTGTTATATAACACAAATCATTTATAAAAATTAGGAATAGAATTGGTCCTGCAATACTTCCTTGAGGTACTCCTGTATTATTATATAATATGTCTGATTTTTCAATGATTCCTTCCCTGGTTATTTTAATACGCTGTGTCCTATTTGAAAGATATGATTTAAACCACTCACCAGCATTTCTCGTACACCATATATTTCCATTTTTTCAATAAAATGTTCCTATCCAGGCAGTCATATGCTTTTTGACAAATCAAAAACATACCTAATGCTAGTTTATCGCCTTCTATAAAGTTTAAAAGTTCTTGGTGAATTGGCAGATGGCGGTTAGTGTAGATCTCCCTTTCAAATAAGCGTGTTGGGAATGGTTCAGTATTTCACATTCATTCATGAACAATATCAACCTTGAGCACATTGCAAGTTCAAAAATTTTTGAAATACTGGGTAGAAGACTAATTGGTCGATAATTTTCCATCAACTCTTCATTTCCCTTTTTAAAAAGGGGTTTGATTACAGCTAGTTTCAGTTGATCAGGAAATATTCCATGTTTGAAAGAATTGTTTATTATATAAGATATCACATTGCTGATTGATGGTATGCATAGTTTGACTATATTTGTCGGGATCTCATCATCACCACTACTATATTTATTTTTCAATGTTTTTGATATTTCTATTATTTCTTGGATTTGTGGGTTTCAGGAATAGAGATCTATTATTATAATGTATATAACTATGATCTGAAGTTGCCTCTGGAGATGCTTCACCATATTAGGGATAATTTTAGTTAGGAACTCGTTGAAGTCATTTGCTGTGTTTTTCCACCTTTGATTTGACATTCCTCATTTATTTTAGATTTCCATTAATTTCTTTACAAATCGTCCACATAGTTTTGTTTTATTATCCGAGTTATTAATTTTTTCTAAGTTTTGTGTTCTTTTTTATAAGAAGTTTATCATATTCCTTTTGGTTTGTTTATATTCATTACTAATATTTGGATATGTTCTACTTAAAACGAGCAATGTGTCAAGTTTGTTTTTAACTCTATAACATCTGCATCTTTTGTATGAACCGCTTGTTCCTGGTCGACATAATTTTTACAGGAAAGGACTCATTGAAAATATGTAGAAAATTATTTATAAACTGTGTCCATTGACTATTTACATCTTTTACATCTATTTCATACACTAATTGCCAATTTTGTTCACTCAATCTTTGCAAAAAATATTTTTTTGAGCTTTCAGTAAAAAATCTACGTGGTGTTGGTGGTTGTTTGGATTCTTGAATCTCAAAATTGATCTTCTGTGCTGAGTGATGCATCAATTCTAGTCTAACAGATCATTATCCAATTTTTCAAAATATTGCTATTGAAGACACATAGCAGATCATCAAATACAGCGAACTTACACAATAATAAAATTTGTTGAAGTCAAATTCAAAAATTTAGTAAGTAACCATGATTGGATTGAAGTCTTTCTCAAATGACCCAGAAACAGCATGTAATATACTACTAGTCTCTTTCTTTAAAAATGTACATAAACAATGTCAAACTACCAGGCAAGTTGAATGTAAAAATTATAAAAGGATCAAATCGTGACAAAATGAAAAAATGGCAATCGAAAACCATGATAGATGTTTTTAAAACACTATAAAACATATAGAAACTGCCTGAATAGAACAATGAAAACAGCTAAAAACTCATATTACAAAGAACAAGTAATCCAAAACCAAAACAATATTCGTAAACTCTAAACAATATCAATATGTTAACGGATCTGTTGGAAGCAGCGCTATGCCGAATTCCCTACTCTTATGAAATGGGGGAGTCTAGTTTTGCTTATTGGAAAGTAACACTGTCACGAAGTACTCTGCATTGCAATATGTTGTGATTCTGATACATTACGGTAATCACCAGTGTTGATGTAGACAAAGCCTAATAAATCCATGAAAGATACTTTGTATATTAGTATGCACATTTTAGTCTAAACTTGTAGTCCCCCTCTGCGAATCTGTATGTTATGCCACTGCTAAGAAACAAAATTATGTCTTATAAGGGTTTCCAGAGTAGAATCATAGTATAATTTTTGTTGATTCTTTCATTCAGCAGGGTTTTACAAATTAAAATTATCCGTCCTAGAGGGAAACTGGTACCTTAGCAAGTAGATGATGAAGCAGTAAATTATAGATGAAATATTTAGGTTAAACTGAATTTGCCATAGGTCTGCATTGTTATGGGTTTCAACACAATAGTTGTTTGGATATGTTTTGATGTGTGTTTAAAATTAACTTCCATACATTCTTTATGCAAATGGTATGCAATGCCCCTAGGCCTTGGTTTATTTTTAAATATCATTAGATTTCAGAGTCTGCATTTATGCTAATGCGTGTTTTCCATTGAACCGCACCTTCTCCTTAAACGCATTGTAGGTTAATGAATTTTACTTACATTAATTTTTCCGGATATGTACGAATATTAAATGAACCATTCAACATTTGAAAAGATGAAAATTAAGCATAACGGGAATAAATATTTTTTAAACGTCACTATTTTAGTAGAACATCAAAATCATAACAAAAAACTGGGTTAGCGAACATCAGTGTTGCCAATTTTCTCATTAAAAAAACATTGACACAAATAAATGAAGCCAGTGTTGCCAAGCTGTAAAAGTAAGTGAAAGTTCCCACTGAAACGAAATAGGCCTCTGACTGATCAAATGTGGTAGCATTGAAATACATGTAAGAGTAGCATGAAAAAAAAGTAATTATTACACCCAGTTGACTTTTTACAACTGGGTATGAGGTGTTGTATCGTTGGGTGTAATAATACAAGCGCGGTAGAAATCCAGGAGTGAAGTTTTATTCTTTCCTGTCCGGTAAACAAGATTGGTAACAAGACTTGCGAATGAAATGGATTAATGCAGTCAAACGCAAGAAGTAAGTACGTAGTGTACTGTAAAGAGTAATCACTGAATATTAGTCAGTTCTTGTTTATGACTATGATCGTTTATTGAGATTTAATGGATAAAAAGTGTGTTGCCTGTGTAAAACACAATCCTTAACTTGATGGTTTATGTTAAATTAGTGTTAACAACAATAATTATTTATTCACTGAGGCAGGAAATCTAAGCCCTTTCAGAAAATAACATATTTTTTGAGGACTTTTTGAAACTGATTCGGCATTGATAATTCTTCGGAACGAACAATTAATATTGCTCACTTCTACTGAAGGAAGTTTGTATGGCTGACTTGTTTCGAAAATAGTTGTACCGATTTTGTTGATTTGGAATTTTTGCACCTTCTTTGTATGCTTCTTTCTGTTGTGATTTTTTCCATTGCTTCAAAATCGGTTAAAAAAAATAAACTTTGCGGTTAATTTACATAACAAGTGACACATAGCATGTTTGCAATTTCCTACAACTCCCGCTTTACAGCTACATGGGGCTTTAATGACGTTCTGGTTGTTATCTACCTTCAAAACATAAAATTAAAAATTACTTCAACTCGTAGTAGTTTATTTTTCAACATATGCATGTATCAAATTCGTAAGGCACCACATATAATCTACTCCATTTTCACATTATTACAAATAAATAGAATTAATTACAACACAAAGTGTTTACAAGGAAAACAAATCTATTTACTCACTTCTATTGAAACTACATACGGCGGTTTGGTAACGTTCATTTGCGGCATCGCTTTGGCCACGATCACAGAACACGCTTCATTTGGATTTTGTCTTCCCAAAATATTGTATACATGGTTACTTTCAAACAGTTTAGCACCCTCACTTTTAATAGCACCTTGTACAGATATCTCATTTACGGGAACAAATCCGAAATATATAAACTTATCCGTGCTTTTAACATTACCGCTATTCCAAATAGAGCTCATCCAGTATTGAAACGACCGTTTGGTACGTAGAGAGGGGGAAAACACGAGTGGACACGATTTGCTGTGCTACGGCGAATCTTCACCAGTGTCTTGGCATGCAGCGATTGAAAGGTTAGGTTTGTTTAATTAATAAATAGGTAGTGCAGTTATTTATTCAACTTTGCAATAGTTTACTCGTTACCTTGCCAAAATGCCCAGTGGTAAGTACTATTCAGTAGCGGAAAAAGAAATAGGAGTGTTAGGAAAGTTATAGGAGTGTAAGTTCTCTACGTCTCGTGAATCGCCTATACCAAATACGCCTATGGAATTTCTATCAATAGCCATAGTTAGACAATGGTTCGGGTATCTTCGATAAAAATTGGTTGTTAGGTGGGGGAAGGCCAAAGTGGTCGTTTCAATACTGGATGAGCTCTACGTTATTTTTTCAAAAGTGTCAAGAAATCTTGCGACATTCCGCCACCGTGGTGACGCTGCAATCTGAGGTGCGTTCGATTATAGACTCCTAGAGTAGAGTAAAGTATTTAAAGATTAAAGAGAGTAAACGTTATCTGAGTTTACTCTCTTTGTTTGAAGGTTTCTTAAATTTACTCTGGAGTTGAGTACTATTTATGTAATATTCGAACGGTGCGGAATATATTTGGAGTTGTTTACAAAGTCCGAGTGACAGAAGGTTCTGACATAGGTTATTGTTAAAAAAAACGAAAAATGACAAGAAGAATGAAAGTTGATGAAAACCGGAGAAAAATATTGTTGACAATAGCAGATAACTTTTCTAAATATTGTTCGCCAATTGTAAATTAAATGTTAGTACTTATGGTAGGGAATGACAATTGTATATTCGAATGCCATGTCACAGTTTATAGCTAAAGAAGTAGTTAGCTCACTTGGCCCAAATGCATGTTCCAAGGTAACATCCACTCCAGGGAAATAATTCAGGATGCGCAGAAGACTGTACGCGATTATCGCTCTTCGAAGTATCCGAAAAATGTCAGTATTAGTAACACAGTAACACGTGGTATGCGCGAGGGATAAAAATCAGAGTTGCGCAGTGTACAAACGGGAACATAAAGATCAAAGTGCCGACGCCAAGTGAGCGAACTGATTCTATAGCTATAAACTGTGGTCATGTGATGGTTTCGAAGCAGTTTTATTTAAAACACGTCCTAAGTTAAGAATTCGAGAGTATGAAAGGATAGGGTTATTCATGTGGGTTATTCTGTTGGAGATATTTAGCAATTATTAATGCCTTATTTAATATTATGTTCTACAAATTATATTCAACATTTATCCATTTTAATATTTTTCCTTTTTATTCACTTGCATACTGAATCTAACATTACTATTCTTCGAAAATTTCGTTTGATAATTTTTATTCAAAATTGAAGACTAGGAAGCTAGATATTTTTCAGTTCTAAAAATGTATATTTATGCACAGACAAAAAATATGCGAAGTTGTACCTTTCCCTTTTGAAGTAATTCACAATTGAGTAAACCTATTCCTTCACTTTTTATAATTTTAAAATGGAATGTTTCATTCTCCACCATTCTCAGGTCTGATGAATCAAAAATTTAGATTTCTGTCGACAAAATTGATGTATACTTTCATGTTAAATATATAAACTAACTTCAAATAAGACAATGTCACCATTCAGTATTTAATTTTTAAAGTGCTGTATAGAAGACAATACGAAATTCATTAATACTTGAGACCCATGAACATATAACACATTTTGATTCAAATATTTATGGCAATATTTTGAAATTCCTGGAGGTCAATATCATCGGGTTGCTTCATCAAGTATATTACTGCAGCTAAAAAAAAAACGTCAATTTATATTACCAACTCATTCACCAAAAATACATAAAGGTTAACCATTCTAGCAATTCACCTTGAAGAATCTTCTTGTGGAAATTATGATTATATGAGACTCTCACACTTAATGGCATTTGACAAAGGAATTTTGGGAATTACAAAATTTCTCGGTAACTCTCACCTTTCAGTTGTTTTTCTGTTCTAAAAAATCCACGGCCAATATAAGTGGAAATTATATCAGTTCGTGACAATAAACCAATTCTGTATCTACAAACAAAAGCTGCTATCAAATGTATATCATTTGCAGACAATGCCCTCTGTTTCATTGCGGCCTCACTGGACGCTTTACTGTATATATCATTGAAGGCTTCCACTACTTGATCTTTTATTTCTTCTTCAAAGTTAACATTTTCTTCTGCCTAGAAAAAAATGCCAAGAAACTCAAATAACCACATTTGTGAAATTATTATTACTGAATAATTTCACAAATAATAAGAATACAATGAGTACTCTACAAATAAATCTATTTGAATTGTGGAAACGGGAACAAATCATCAAACAATATGTGCAATATGTGAAGAAGTATCCTATTTTTAACCCTTCGTTACCTCGGTGGGGTCTGACATACCCATGCGTTCATTGATTCTGAAGCCCAGTACCTAATTTGGCAAGTATGTAAGTATGGTGGACTATAGCTTCCCTTTACACATTCATCTTCGGATCCCCATAAAATATTCTGTCTAAATTCTATCTTCGAAGTGTGTAGACGTCTCGAGAGTGTTCCGGGGTGTGACATACCCCACCGTGGTCATCGAGTGAGAACAATTCAGGTACCAATCGTAATGTTACGTTTGACAATTGGTACACCAGTCTGGAAATCATAAACGTTTTACATGAGAAACATAAACTCACTGCTGTAGGAACACTTCGAAAAAATAAAATTGCAATACCACGAGAGTTTTTTGAAATCAAAGATAGACAGGCGCGGTCTCAATGTTTGGTTTTCAAAGAGACAACACATTAGTTTTATATGTGCCTAGGAAAGATAAAAATGTTTTATTGATTCCATTATTATACCACGATGAAGCAATATATCCATCCACGGGAGATGAGGAATAATAAGATTTTATAATTTGACCAAGGGTGCGTAGATACCGTGGACGAAATGTAAGGTACTCATCCCGCTGCTCGCAACTGTAGAAGATGGCCACTGAGAATCTCCTTTAGATACAGCTGGTATAAGTAGTCAAATAATCTATAAATGGAATACTACAGACACCTCCAAAATGCGTAGAAAATATATTCAGGAATTAGGATTTGCTTTAGTCAAACCCACCTTAGAACTAAGAAAAAATTATCTTAGCATACCAGTGGAAACTCGAAAACGGATACACCATATTCTCGGAGAAACCCCTCAACTACCCGCATTGCCCATTGGAAGGGTTGGAAGATGTCATATCTGCCCCAGATCTCGTGACAGAAAGACAAAATATTCTTGCCAGCGTTGCAATGTGTATTTATGTTTGGAACACACGCACCCTTATTGCGAAAATTGCGCTCTATGAATATCATGATAAGAAATTTTCTAGGTGAAGATTTTATTTTTTCTAGTCATAATATGCTATTACTGAATGAATAATATAGTTTTTTGAGTAACAATGTTTTTTTCTCATTTATATATCAAATGAGGTGTATGTGTTTTTGTTTAACGAAAAATGCATGATTCCTACAAAATAAATTCCATTTCAGTTTTTTATCGTTGTTTTCATTGGTGCTATTGTTTTAGTGGAACACAACACATAACAAAATATGAAACATTATGAAATTTACAAAAATGTATTTTTTTTATTATTCTGTCAATTTTTCAAAATTGGGTATGTCACACCCCACCTGGGTATCCTTGTGTCATTTTTTTCCGGGGTAACGAAGGCTTAAATCATAATTGGAGATGTTCAAGCTCATAAAATGTAGATCTTTCAAAATACAAGAACTTTCAACTATACTTACTCGACACGACCCTATATACTACATACTTACACGTAAAAATCTGAAATGGCCCTTCTCTATCCTTTCCAGCAGTTTTAATAATCCACAGATTTTGATTTCGTCATTTATTTCCTGATTATGTTCTACTGCTTGCACAAACATTGAAAAGTACTTGTAGGCACCACGAGCAAGAACCTGTAATTGTTCTTGGTAATCGGCACTGACTGGTATGAGCTAAAAAACAAATTATATTTTTGTTACACAATAAAAATTTCAATTTCAGATTTTGTCACCAAGAACCGGAATTGTTTTTGAAATGTGCTTAATACAAATTCAATACTAATAATTCAAAGATGAACATACAAAATATTATTTGACCAAGGATGAAATGAAGTATTTCTCTTAGCTTTCACATTTTTTTTTTATTACTTTAATTAACGTCGGCCCATTTCTGCGACCAGGGCTAAACACCGACGCCGGTGAGCACCCCCCCCCCCAACCAGAAATTTTGTCGAATCCTGTTGTTTCAGAAGTAGGGTTCTTTAACGAGCTCCGAAGGACGGCATATCTATCGTCTTATCTCGTGCTCATTGCTAAGACGCCTGCAGCTGCGAATATGCTACTATGACGCTACAGTTGTTTTGTTAGGGCATTTTAACGCGCACCTTCCTTGTCCGGTGGTCACTCATCCAAGTAGTAAGCGCGCCCGGCGTTGCTTGGCTCAGATATCGATAAGACTCTCGTCAACCTGACCAGCCACCGATGCCCCTTTCACATATAGTTGTTGCTCATTGTTTGGCATTGTTGATCAATGTTTTCAAATTTATATTTTCAATCTTTGGTTGAAGCTAGATATGATATTATTTGTTCATTTTATTATATTGTTATTGTTTTTCTATGTTTTTTTTTATGCTTTTATTCAATAGAAGTATTAAAGTTATTTCGTGTATTATTTGAAAATAGAGTAAAGCAAAAGATAAATTGGATTCAATGTAAAAGTCATTTTATTTGAGAAGATAAGTATATATATTTTTTCATATTTAGAAAAATTTTATTTGAGGAAAAAAATACTATTTGATTCATTGGAAAAGAAAAGTTGTTCAAAAGAAGACCTCGCATGTTGAGCCGAGGCCGAATTTATTGTCCTGAAGGACAAGTGACTAAAATTAATCAGTGCCTTACGAGAATTTTTCAAAATTTGGCGAATTAAAATATTTTAAAAATTTGTGGAATGTGTCGAAAAATCTATTTTTGGCCATTCCATTTTTTGCCGTGTAATATTCAAAATATTATATGTATTCTTTTGGTCTTATTAAAAACAAAAAACCAGATAGTGTGACTATAGAGGACATCAGAGAAAGATAGTGTTAGTAAGTATGAATAATTTTTTTTTAAACTACGGTATATTATTGACTACTTTTACACTGGTGACCAGTGGGGGGATTGAAAAAGTATAGTATAAATTTTTCTGAGTAATATATAAGAATTTAATTATATATTTTTTCCGATAATTTGTTTATAAAAAACAAAGAGTATGGCCTAACAATAATAGCTACTACTTGTACAACTGGTGACATCGGCAAAATAGTTTTTTTTAGAACTTATTTTTTTCTTGCAAAAATCAAAATAAAAAAAGTGTCAATAGTCAATTGACGTCTTTTACAAAATGACCACCCCCATACATCGTCAAGATATGTGATAGTTTGGAATTGATGAAAATCGATATTAAATCAAACAAAAGACACTCACTTCACTATACGATTTTCATTAAATTGGGTTTAGTAAACCGAATTTAGTGAACATCGTAGAGTAAAGTAAGTGTATTTTATGTTTGATGTATGTGATAGTGAAAATTAATATTACCAACTACATAAACATAGTTCATTACAATCGTTTTAAGTCTCTTAACAATAAGATGATGGAAAATTGATCACAAGTTTTTTCTACTAAAAAATTTCAGATTAAAACAAAAGTCCACTTACCGTGCTGTCTTTTTTATTAACTTCACTGGAGATGGATTGTAGAGATTCACGTCGCTTTTTAGGACAAAACATCATTTTCATAAGAACTTTAATTTTCTTTTTCACCATTGATTTCTTCTTCTCTGTAGTTTTATGCATCACACTATAATTATTGCTAGAAGGAAGCAGGTGTTTTTCTAAAAAATCGTCATCTTGAAGGAGTGCAGAACTAACAGCGATTTCCTTTTCATAAACTTCCAAGAGGTTTTCAAAAAATTTCTTAGAAATATTATTTTTGTATTTTTCGGTAGTCTCGTGATGAAGTTCATAATTTGATTGCTGTTTTCTCCTCGAACTACTTTTACATATATCCGCAATACCATCCATTAACAAAGAGTTTTCAGGATCAACTATAGTTATGCAATAGGTTCTCAGATTAGTAGTGCTCATAACAACCTCAGAATTCCATATTTTTTTGAGTAATGTTTCAGTATCCGACTTTATCAGTTCAACTGTTTCCAGGGACTGATTTCCTATAACTTGAATGTTCCTCTCATTTTTGTCTGCTGGTTCATCTTCATCTTCTTTGAATTTACGAGTTTCATCATCTACCAAATTCTCAAAAATTACAGAAACCTGATTTTTGTTCTGAACGAAATCATCGGACAGAAAGTTTGTCGCCCATTGTTGAGAATCTGGATATTGTTTAGAAATGTATTTTTGGTATTTGCCATATTGCATATTCATGCGTTCACTTTGTACCGAGTCTTTTCTTTCTGGATCAATTTTGTTTCTTGGAACACTGCTGTCACTTCTGAATTTTTTCACACTCAGGCGGTATTCGTTACTGAGAAGTATTTCTAATGGTATCTCTTCATAATCTTCATTCACGTTAATTTTTGATGCGCTGTTATCTTTTACTTTCTGAGCGTATTCCTGACATTTCTTTGTCATTTGTTCATAATTAGTTAAAGATGGTAGATTAGAAAATGTTTCCTTCATGCCTTCATTTCCCTCTGAAAAAATAAATTTTTCGTTCTGAGGTTTCAGTAAAGAAGCAATTTTCTGTCTTTTGAAGAAGTTCACAAGAGACGAACTGTTTTTAGTTTTTGTACTTGAATATCCACTTTCTTCAGAACAGGGAGAATCCAAGTCGACCTCAGGTGAAAAACTCTTGGTGAAATATTTTTGATTCTTTTGCGACGTGTCATTATTCAGAGCGAATCCCAAAATTGTATTCGTAGGTTTTCTTAGGTTTCTAAAGGTCCTGCTGCCACTCAAAGTGTTTGAATCAGTTTGATATAAAAAGTCAAAAGAAGAGTCTACTGATCTGAGCAAGGGACAACTAATTTGGCCAGTCAATCTTGCATCAAGAAGGAAACCTGATTCATCTGCATTATCTTCAGCACTGTTGTGTACTTCTTCTGATGAAATTCTGTTGGTAGCTGCATTTTCTTCTTGAGCATTTTCGATCAACACTGCTTTCTGACTTCCCGTCTGTTCATTTTCTTCTTCAATATTAATTCTATCACATATCGGTCGGATTTTCTGGAACGATCCATCAGATTCACTGTCAGATGTTTTGTTAGAAATGAAATATTTACAAAGACTATCAACAAGGTGCACAAAATTTTGTCTACTGAGACAGTTCTCATAATCCCGGTTTAAGTTGAATGAGTTGCATTCTTTAATAATATTACTTCTTTCATAGGTTAGATATGGACTTTTAAAAATTTGTTGATAAAATTCTTGTACTTTAGATTCGGTTCTCTTGTTCTCCATGAAATGACCTCGAATGTTCAAATTTGCATTTGTGTTCAAATTCGCTTGCTCAGGACTAATTGCGCTTTTAGAAAATAAACACTCTTGCTGAGTATTCTTCGTAAATTCTGAACCTGGATATTCCAGAACTTTAGCCAATATGTCAGTATGACTAGTTTCCGGACAAAAATTAGAAGCAAGAGCTCTCATGTTTGAACTTTTTTCCGCTATGTTATTACTTCCTAACAAACTACTCTGAATATTATCAACTGTTACGAATCTCACCTCAAACATTTGTGGAGATATATTAGTCTTTTGTGTTCCAGCCTTTTGTTTCTTTCTTTTTCTGATAGTTTCGTCGTACATTTTTCTTCTTTGATAGGCACTAACATCCGAAGTTTTGTACTCCTTTGTCAAGAATAATCTGCCGCTCTCTTGTGGTTCACTGCTGGCATACTTTCCAGTATAACGGTCCAGAGAATATGTATTTGATTTGGAACTTGAATCGTATTTAGCATCGTTACAAAATTTTTGCAGGCAAACCAAGCTAGTGATTTTGCTTCCATCATTGTGCACTTTTACGTTTCGAAAACTTATTTCTGATCTGGATTTCTTCAACTTTGTGAATCTATCGTACTTCTCACATAATTTGTAACAACATATTTGTTTTTTGTCCTCTGGTATACTGGGAGCAACACTTTTTTTACTGGTTGGTATTTTAGATTTGAAAGTATCTTTAGGACTACAAGATTGATTCTGGATTTCGTTCATTTTCTCTTTTTTTTCGGGTGGTCTGCTTCTCGGAGTACTAGGTTTTCCTGTCTTATGATCACCTTCGCTCTTCTTTATGGGTGACCTGCTCTTAAAAGTAGGTGTTCCAGTAATTTGATCATTTCTAGCTTTTAAACCTCGTGATTGATTCTGAATTTCTTCAAAGTCATATTTTTTTTCAAGAGTTTTTTCCTGGGATTTGGAAGTTTTTTCAGAATGATCGTTCCCGACCTTTGCAGAGTAAGATTGGTTGTGAATGTTTTCAATCTGATCTTGCCCCATTTCTTTACTCATTGTCGATAGTTTGGTCAGTTCTTTTTTAATTTTAATATCTCGTTTATTCGCTTTATTTTTTTGTGGGACTGATTTTGGCCTAACATTTTCATTCAAGTTAACAAGACTGTTTTCTTTAATGGATTTTGGTCGTTTTAATCTGGCTTCGACAAGACTGTCTATGTTCGCCTGCTCAAATTCTTCTTTTTCCTCTATATATTCTCCACTGGCAGTAACATCTACAATGTTCCTCTTCTGATTTGTAAATGAGTTGGTTGTAGAAATATATATGTTATCCTTAGTGTCATTTTGATACATTTCTGTACTGACCTGATCACTTTTTTTAATAACATCTTTGCTATGTTGAATTATGCTCGTCATTATAGAATCTGCTTTCTCATTATTTTCATCCGTTTCTGTACCAATATCGTAAACACAAGTTTTTTGAGTGTCGACATTTCTCATTTCAGGTTTATTCTCATTAATTACTTTATTCTCATTGACAACTATGCGTTTATTATCTTCTGGATCTGAATCATTTGTAGTTTGGGTAGCGATTTTGTCTAATTTGGGAGGAAATACCTGAATCTCCTTCTCTTCTTTCGAGTAATCTTCCCTGACTTTTAGTTCGGGACCAAATGCCTGAACCTCTTTTTCGTCTTTTGAGAATTCCTTTCTGTCCTTTAGTTTGGTAGAAAATTTCTGGGCACCTTTTTCTTCCTTCGAGTCCCCTTTTCTATCTTTCACCATTCCACACTGTACACGATTTTCATTCTCTATCAAATTGCATATTTTATATAAGAGGCTACAGTTTTGTGCATCATCTCCGGTTATATTGAATTGCTTTTTGGAATTTTCACCATATTTAGATGTGAAAGGTATTTTTGATTCGTCAAAAATCACTTGGTTTCTAATTTCATCTAAAGTTTGGGCTGTTGATTTATTTTGGGTTTCAAATCCGTTATAAATTTTCTGTAGTTTTTCCAGATACTCTTTTATTTCAACCTTTCTTTCATTTTGCGAATAAATCCGAGGTTTTTCCCAATCTTGATCAGGTTTCACATTTATTATGTTTGCATTATAACCCCGTTTTTTTCTGTCTTTCGCCATTTTAGCTACTCTCGATATTTCTTGAGGATATACATTTTCATCTAGTGTTACGCTTTCAGTTAAAGACTTTTGGTCGATGAGAGAGTTATATGATATATTAACATCAGACTTTGAAAATAGTATAGTTTTTTGTTTGTTACGTTTATTTGTATTGTAATTTTTTCTCAGAGGCTCATTTGTTAATAATCTCATTTTACGTTTTGTTTTAGCAGCTTCTTTGACTTCCTCATGCTTCATGAAACATTCATAAGCCATTGTTTCTCTGATTTTTTGTCTTGAGTCATTTTTTTTCTGCAATCTAAGAGCATAATCAGAATTACTACTGTGAAGAGCTCTGAAATATCTATAATCGATTTCTTTATTGTTTGGTTTTATTTTCCTCTGCTTCTCCAATGAAAACTTCTTTTCTTCAACCATATTATTCAACTTTGAATAATCTACTGGTGCCTTTTGCCTATGTTTCACAAATTCATTGTATATGATCTTTGCATCTGTGGAGAGAACATTTTTATTTGAAGGCTTAATGAAATGTTTTCTCATATTAGCAGTATTTTTGGTACAATTATTTTGTTTTTTGACTTCCTTATTCATATTCTGCAATTCATTATCACATTTCGATTCATCCGTTATAATTCTCAAACTATCACTAACAATACTCTTACCTTCCGAGGAATCACCACCTTCTAAATGAATAAAGTTGTTGTCTCGCGAGTATTTGTAATACAGTTTGAATCGTTTGGTTTTTTTCTTCCTTTCCACTGCATCTTCTATAGCCTCCACATTTCTGAGAGATCTTTCTTTTAGTCGGGGAGGTATTCCAATTATTGAAACGGTTTTACATTCTAAATTGCGACTTACTTTCCTCCTAGATGGTTTATTCCCAGATTCCAATCGTTTTGCTGGTTCGATCCCCTCAACACGAAAATAATTATCTATGAGTGGGTTGATTTTCTTACCATTTTCAGTTCTGTTTGCCTCTAAGTCTGCAGGAACCTTATGAGTATTCAGATTTTGCTTTTCTTTCATACAAACGATAGAAACTAAGGAATTATGCGGCAAATTACTATTTGAAAGTTTCTTTGTGGGAGTGTGTTTTTCATTTTCTTTCGCCTCATTGGGGAATTTGGTACTTTGTGACATTCCATCTTTTCTTCCAGTGGATGAATTATTTTGACGGGAAGGCACAATGTTTCCTACAGGAGAATGTCCATAATATGACATTTCATACCCTTCGATCAGTTGAGGGCGTTGCGGTGATATACCATAATTCCTACCATTCGATGAATTGTAATGTTGGACAGATTCGTGTCTTTTTTCCACCGGGGAATTGTGATGGTAGACATCATCGTGATATCTTCCTTCTGGTGAATTATGAGAATGAATATATTCTTGCGGATTTAGTGTAGGTGAACAATTCCGCTGAGGTATTTTTCTATCCAATGGGGAACTGTATCGCTGAAGGTGTGCCGCAATTTCTTGATAATGGAGAAGAGCGACTCTGTGCTGTTTCACGTTTTCTCCAAACTGGAGAATCATAGCGAGGCATTTCGTATTGTCTTTGTGGTGAAAAACTCTTATTCTTAGGCGCTTCAACTGTATTATAACGTTTTTCAACTGATAAACTCTTTTCCACTCGATCATAACTGTATTTTTTATTTTTTTCACGTCTGTCCCTGCTTGGACTTTTAGAAGACGTTCTCTTTCCTGATCTACCTCGGTGATGATGTCTTTCCCGGTTTTCATTTTTGGATATACTTCCGATTATTTCTCCTTTACTATGCCCTTTTAGCTTGATTTTACTCTTATAGTTTCGAAAAAGTGTGTCGATTTTTTTGTCGATCAGACTTTGTATTCTGATGAAATAACTTTTTAGATCATCCTCTATTTTATCGTGCAACGGTGGTGTAGGAGATGGAGCGTTTTTGTTGTTACTTTCAGATGATTGTTTCTTCTCTTTTCGTCTTTCAACATCAATCGCTTTTTCCCTATTGTTAGTGTCCGTTTTGTGATGTCTTTGGTTTTTCTTGTGTTCACCGCTGGAGTTCATATCCAGAATAGAATACTTGAAAGGCTTTCTTGCAACAACCAGCTTTGGCTTATTCTTCTTGTGTACTTTGATGTTAGACAGTTCTGGTGGGAGAATATCTAAAATCTCTTCCATTTTTGATTCATATTTCCTGGAAGAGTGCTTAGAATTTTTCTTTTCTTTATGAACATTTTCTATATCTTTATTTGGACGGGAACTTGCTGCAGCTTGCGAAAAAGGGTTTTTTGATTCAATTTGACAGTACAACACTTGTTTTGCAGTTTCACCAACTACATTGCGGTTCTTTTGACTATTTGATCTGTATTTCTCTTTCCTGTATTCATCGCAAGGTTTTCTTTCCTCCATACCCTTCATATTTTGTGGATCAGACCTCTTTGTGGCATGTCTTCTAACCTTTTCAACATGAATGGTTTTTTCTCTTCGTAAATGCTCAGGTTTCCCTCTCACACTATCAAAGTTGTCAGAAGAACGTGAACGTTTTTTTATTTTCTGAATATTTTCCACACTTTTAAAATAAAATCCATTTTTATCAATTTTGTCAACAAATCCATCTGTTTTATTTTTTAACCTACTACTTTTCTTTCCAGAATGATTGGATACTTTTTCACTGTGCTTTCGTGAATTATGATGATTTTCAGAGGGTTTTTCTTTAGAAAAATCATGATGATTTATTTCCTTGTTATGATCTTTATTTTTAGTTTTTCTGCAATTCTTCAGATCTCCATCCTTATGAAATTTTTTGGTAGCTTTTTCATAAAAGAACATTCAATATTTCCAACTTTTGACTTCTTATGTCTTCTGGATGCAACACTTTTATTATAGATGACATCATCTCCACGCTGAATATATTTTTTATGCATTACTTATTCAAATCATTTCTGACAACAAATTTCAGATTTATTTCCTGGCGGAGTGACATAAGCTTAAAATGTCACTTACATATGTTCTTTAAACTACAGGATTTTTTAATAATGGCCATACATCAGCCAACTTTCATAGTACAGGAGCTATTTTATAGATAGATAGTTTATTCAGAAAAATTTTCAAAAATTTTCACAATCGTCAGGTACATAATACTTATTTAAAATTAATATACAAAATACAAGGTACATAGGTATGTGCATGAGATAAAGAAAAAAAAACAGAAAATAAAATCAAAAGGTCATATCTAACTCGCATGCACAGGAGGGCATGTGCAGGAGGAACTCCTCAGCTGTATAGAAGCAATGCTTCATTAGCATATCGTGAACGGTTTTCTTAAAGTTATTGTAGGTTAGCCCTTTGTAGCTATGTGGTAATTCATTATAAAGCTTAACTCTAATATATCTGTAGCAATGCAAATATTATTACTGTTTCTAGTTGAATATGTATGTATATTATTGTGCCGTGTAACGTCATCAGTCAATAATTTTTTATGAATAGATAAAAGGCACTCCTTGATATAGCAGCATGGTAGTGGAAGAATATTTAGTTTTTTGAATAGTGGCTTGCAATGAGAACGAGAGCTACTGAAGCTCATTATACGTATTACTTTTTTTTGTGCTACAAATACTCTTTCTTTGTTCCTGCAGTTTCCCCAAGCTATTAAGCTGTAAGTAAGTATACTGTGGAACAGTGAGAAATAAGCCATCCTTAAATGTTGAACGTCTAACTGAGACCTTAATTGTCTCATTCCGAATGTGGCTTTTGCTAGGCGCTTGCACAGATCTTCGGTATGAAAACTAAAGTCCAACTTTGAGTCCAGGTACACACCTAAGAGTTCAACTGGTTCGCTGTGACGGAGTGTTGTGGAAAAACATATGTTTTGAGTTTTTGTCTCATTAAGAGTAAGACAATTTATAGTAAACCAGTCTTTAGATATGGCCTCGGACTGATCTAGAGAAGTGAGAGATTCTTGGTTATTATTGCCTGTAACTAAGTAGGTGGCATCATCAGCATAAAATACAAGTTCAACGGTTTGGCCTAGATTAATTGGCAAATCGTTGAAATAAATGATAAAAAAACAAGGGTCCAAGTACAGAGCTCCTGTGGAACGCCATATGGCACAGTATGGGCATCAGAGCTTTTACCGCCATATTCAACAATAATGAGTCCCATTGTTTAGATATGAGGAGATGAGATCTAGTGGGTACCTCTTATGCCATATCTTCGAAGTTTCACCAGTAGATAATCATGTCAACTGTATCAAAGCTCTCGTGAGGTCATAAATCGAGCTGGCTGGTTGATTGATTGTCAAAACCATCCAGTATAGTGTGACAAAGTTCACAGATTGCTTCGATAGTGGACTTTCCAGTTCTGTATCCAAACTGATTACCACAAAAATGCTATTTTTTTCAAAGAAGTTTAAAATCCTCATCTTTAGTATAATTTCTAGGATCTTGCCTATTAGGGTATGATGGAGATGGGTCTGTAATTCTCTAGTAAGTTGGCATCTCCCTTTTTATAAACTGGCGATACCCTCGATATTTTGAATATATTCGAAAAAACACCATTATTCATGCAGAGGTTTATGAGGTCTGCAATTGGTTGATCTAGTGTATCAACAACTGTTTTTAACAAAATGGCATTCAGACCAAAACAATCCTTTGACTTAGAGTTCCTGAGATTTACAATAATGCTTCGAACCTCTTGTGCATCTGTTGGATGTAAATAGAGTGATTTATGATTTATATTAATTTTCTTGGTGAAGTCATCAAAATTCATAGTTATGTTGTCTCGCAGTTTGAGAGTTCTCAATTAGATTTTGTATAACATCTTGGAAAATTGTGCAAATTTGTCTGCAGAAATGCAATTATCAGAAGAAAGTGCCTTGTTTCGTTCTTATTTCTGCCTAGGTTGGCGTTTATGATATTCCAAGCAGTTTTTTTGATATTATCTGACTCGGATATATATTTGTTATTGACTTTTACTTTTTCCATGTTGATCATGGCATGATACTCTTTTCTTAAAAATCTCAATAGTTCAAAACTAGCTTTAGATTTGGTAACGTTAAACATTGTCTGTGCTGCATCTAGTTTGGATTTAAGATATTTGAATTTCTGGGTGTTTGCAATATTCGTGATGTGGCTGTTCCCTCCTACACTTATTTCTTTATCAGGAAAATTGCGTAAATAAATGTCTGATAGAGTATTTGTGATAGTTTGGGCCTGATCCTCAATGTTAATATGGCACAATTTCCAATTTGTTTGAAGAACTTCGGTTTTAAAGTTGTCAATAGCTTTTCTAGTCATAGGACGACAGACAAATCTACTATTTACAGCTTTTACTGAATGATTGACTTTTAGAATTATGCCCTTATGATCTGACATAAAAGGTTCCACTACCTTTAAAATAAAAGTTAGTGAATAAATTGTCTACTCTAGTACTACTGGTCTCAGTGACTCTGGTGTCAGTGAAGACCTGTTCAGCCAGATCATAGGATGAAAATATGTTTCTACACTCCCTAACTGGGTTATCATTAGTTTTAAAATTGAAATTAAAATCACATACTACAATAACTTTAGAGTTATTACTAAGCTTTTCCTCTAGAAGTGCTTCTAATTTATTTAAATATAGTTCACTGTTGCCATTTGGAGAACGGTAAGTAGAGACAATAACAGTACCATTTTTTACAAGCCGACAACATGCAAATTCGGCATCGATATCAGTACACAGATCTTCAACATTTATAGGTTTGAGGCGTATATCATTTCTGGCGAAAATGCTTACACCTCCATGTGCATGAGATTTTCTGTTGTAGTTTGAGATCATTTGAAAGTCGGATAAGATTACAGTTTCATCTTTTTGAAGCCAAGTATAACCGAGTGACCGACTACAAAAATTATAATTGTTTGAAGGATCAACATGGCCTTCACCAAAAGGAATAAAAAATGAAAAAGCGGATCATCTAGATGGCTTCTGTAGAGCACTTAGTTTGTACTTCCTTCATTTAAACTGAGCGATTTTTTGTCATGTTATTTTTTTTCTCATACTTTTTCTACAGGAAGTATAAAGCTAGAGCAATGAAAATTGCAAAAAGTGCCTCAACTTGTTGATGATGGTTACGCCCTCTAGTGAAGCTTCTTGAACCATCAGTTTGCTACTTCATTAATGATTACAGAGATCACTCATTTTATCAGTACAGAGGTTTGGAAAAAACGGAGATATAAATTTGTACCACGAATATTTTTAATTTCATCAATTGTTGGCTGTGCCTTCTGCTGCTGCCTTCGTAACTTTTGATAGTAAAATAAGAGTATGACCAATTATTTTATTGGGTAATACTGATTTGTTGATTTCTTTTGAAAATATGTTTTAAAATAAATAATAGTTTAAAAAAACAAAAAAACACGCTTTTTATAAAAAAACCGAAGTAAAAAATAAATAAATAATAGTTTAAAAAAACTAAAAAAACACGCTTTTATAGAAAACCAAACTAAAGAAATAGAAAATAAATTTTAATAAATTTGAATTAATAGTGTAAAAAAAAATAATTTACATTTTATTAATTTATTTAAATTTTTTTTTACACTATTCTTAATTCAAATTTATTAAAATTTATTTTAAATTTTTTTAGTTTGGTTTTCTATAAAATCGTGTTTTTTAGAACTATTATTTATTTATTTTTTAGTACGGTTTTTTATAAAAAGCGTGTTTTTTAGTTTTTTTAAACTATTATTTATTTCCACTTTTTAGTTTGGTTTATTTATAAAAGCGTTTTTTTAATTTTTTTAAACTATTATTTGTTCAAATCTACTATTAATTCCGTGATTACTATTAGTAACTGTAATTATTTTCCAAATCATTATTGTGTACAGCTGTATTAATAGTCAAATCTCGATTCATTCAAAGATTTTAACGTTGTCAATATATACAGTGATCCGCCATCTTGAATTTTTCAATTTTCACGAAAGAATCATAATATTCGACTCCAAAAACCCCCACATACTAATTTTGAAAGAATCGGACCATAATACAAAACTCGTCCACCATTTTGGAGCCGCCATCTTGAATTTTTCAATTTTCACGAAAGATCATAATATTCGACTCAAAAACCCCCACATACCAATTTTGAATAGAATCGGACCATAATCACAAAACTCGTCCACCATTTTGGAGCCGCCATCTTGAATTTTTCAATTTTCACGAAAGAATTATAATATTCGACTTCAAAAACCCCACATACCAATTTTGAATAGAATCGGACCATAATCACAAAACTCGTCCACCATTTTGGAGCCGCCATCTTGAATTTTTCAATTTTCATAAAAGAATCATAATATTCGACTTCAAAAACCCTCAAATACCAATTTTGAAGCGAATCGGACCATAATCACAAAACTCGTCCGCCATATTGGAGCCGCCATTTTGTTATTTTTTCACACAAAAATTTCTTAATGCATTGTCACCGGAATTATGTACACCTGCCAAATTTCAAATCATTCGGACGTCTGGAAGTGGGTAAAAATCAAGTCCAAAGGAGTCGGTTACAAACAAACATACCAGTGAAGCTAATATAAAGCGTGTAATAAGATGAGAAACATCTGCGTCTAAATAAAAATTCAGCATTTCTTCTTCACTTTGTTCAAGACCTAGTGGAAGATATTTGTGATTCAAGTTTAAATTCCAATTCCATGGACAGTTGCAATATTCTGTGATTGTACACCTACTGCATGACTGGATTATAATTTTATGGAAAGGATTTTTTTCTATAGTACCGATTTGTGCTGAAAACTCACATTGTAATTCTGAGGTCCCACTTTTTTTTTATCTGAAATTTTGATAATTTGAACATGGAATATTTAAATGTGAAATGTTGAGAGTTCAATTGAATCTTGAGTGTTGAATGTGGATAGAAGAAGAATGTTTGACAGTTTAATGTTGGGAATTGAATGTTGAAAACTCCAAGTAATATTTACATTCATTCAAATATTTTGTATACATTAAATTTTTTTTTATATAAATATAATTTTTTAATGAAACAACTAGATATCCAATTAATTTTATTTCAACTGCACTTTGTACACTTTTTACATATTTATGAACAGCCAAATATTTTAATTAAAAAAAAAACAGATCCGAAATGGATCCCCTTGAAACGATTGAGAAGTTTCGGAAAAAAGAAATAATAGGAAATGAATCTGATGATGGGCCAAAAAAGTGAAAAAATATAAATTTGGCCTACAAAGAGATCCTCTACAAAAACTACACTAAACATTCAGTCATCAAACAGAAATTCATTAAAATATAAATATGACTTAGTTCAAGTATCAATACAGAACAAATATTAAACTATACATTTGATATAACAATGCAACAAATATAATGATAAAATCAAATTCCTAAAAATTAAACTTTTCCAACCCACCATGGATTTCAAGCTGATTGTAAGTATAAAAGTATTAATTACTCTTTGTAGTGAAAGCAACAACTGAAATGCTACACAATTTTGGTGTGTTTTTTATTTACTTTATCTAGGGAATCATTTGAATGTTCTGATCCAGAACTCATCATGGAACCTATAGAAGAAGAAAAAATAAGTTATCAAGCCATATAGAATATTTCTTGTATATTTACCTAGTATAAAGTTATTATCAACCAGTGTCATATCCAGGAGAAAAGCATTTGGGTGAAACTTTAATAATCCAGTCACGTAAGGTGTTTCACCTCGAAATGAAAAATAATAAGCTATAAACTCCTATAAACCTTTGTTTTTGGCAGGGTCGCAAAAATTGGTTTTTCATTAAATATCTCGCTTCCTATGCTTTGAATGATATTTGCATTCATATAAAAGTTGAACAAACTGGAAACCATCGACCACATTTTATTCGAGTGTCCAATTTAATGCGCAATGATACCCCAAAACCCCGACTCTATATCCAGCCTTGAAAACCTTACTGAGCCTCTTCTCCTGAATACGACTCTTGGATACACCACTGAACTACTTAAAATTAAATTGCTCACCTCTGAGATTCCTCCCATTAGATATAACGTGTGTTGGTCTTTTATAATCTCTCCTGTCCTCTCTACTATCATAAGGACTATATCTCCTCATAGGCGGCGGTGATGCTCCGTATTCGGAATCGTAAGGGGGAGAAGGGCTATTTCTATCGTAGGGTGAGAACGCCGATGTATCAGGGGAATAACGTGAGTTGAGTGGGGGAGGCGAAGACATTCTGCCCAGCGGTGGGGGTCTGTGGTCCCCTGGGAACATGGTTGGGGGTGGAGGCATGAATGGCATTCCCGGTAATGGGGGTGGCATGAACGGGGCGCCGGGGGGAGGTGGTAGAAAATGCGGCGGAAGGCCTGGTAGTGGGGGCGATTTTGTGATGTGATCTCTTCCCCCATACAATAGTGGTGGGGATGCAGCCGACTCAATGGGATGAGGGGATAATGCTAGGTCTCCGTTTTGCTCCAGCGGTGATTGTATTCCTAAAAAAAAATCAGTTAGTAAAAATTAGTCAAGTGACAATACCTGTTTGCTGCATCATATAACAGCTTTACATTAATTTTTGTTCATCAATATCAAGAGTGGGGGAAGTTGTATTTAGAGCTATCCAATAGAGTGTGTTAGTTTTCAGTGTGTCACCTATATTCATAACTTTATTATACTTGAGAACTTCGAGACGAAGATCAGCAAAAGTAAATATTTAAACTTACTGTTTTGCATCCTTTCATCTGTTATAGCCCTCTCTCGTAATGTTAATCGATTCCTCAACTGGGCAGCTTCTTGTCTGGCATCCTCTAATTTCCTTTCCGACTGCCTGGCAGTGACCCAGTTTTCATGTACTTTCTTTTCCAATATCGATATTTGACTCTTCAAATCAATCTCTTGGGAGATAATTTCTTGTTTTAGTATTTCGTTTTGAGACCTGAAATGTTTGTTGGTTATTGACATTTGAAAATGCAAGTTTTTATCACGCCATAACCCAGTAATTATTCCAACGTCGAAATGTGTTTACTTCTGTTAAATATTTATTTTCAAATGATCAAATGAACTTACTTAAGTTTTCGATTTCTTCTTGCATTAATCTGATTCGTTCGGAAGTAGATGTGGCCTCACCTTCTTTCGCATCCCAAATTGATTTGTATTTCAAAATTTCACTGCAATTCGATAAAGGGAGTTTTGGTAAATTATAAAAACAAACTTTCTTAGTTTTCTGTGATAATATTAAAATCCTAACGCACCAATACCTATAATCATTATGTTTTTCTTACAAGCTTCAACTCACTCCTCACTCCTCTGTATTTAACAATTCACTAACATACTTCATATCTTCCAATTAAAATCTGACCTACTTCTACTCATCCAATTGACTGAAAATTTGGCATGTGTACATATTTTGCATGAAAATGGATTTTGAAAATAATTAACTGAAAAATTCAAGATAGTGTCTCCAAAATGGTAGGTATGTTCAGTGATTTATGGTCAGAATAGATTTATAATTTTTGTAGGTTGATGTTTATTAATTTCTTATCAAAATTATACAATTTAAAATGGCAGACAAGTTTCGTGATTTGATTATAGAATCTATTCATAATTGGTATTTGGGAGTTTTGGGGTTAAGTACTATTAATTTTCAGTCAAAATTTAGCAATTCAAAATGGCGGACGACTTTTGTGATTTAATTTCCGAATATATTAAAAATTGGTTTTTGCGGTTCTATATTATGATTTTTTGTTAAAATTCAATAATTCAACAGGGTTATTCCAAGATGGTGGACGACTATTTTGATTTATGGTCAGAATCAATTCAAATGGGTAAGGGTTTTTGTTTTTTATCAAATTGTAAGGATTTGAGATGGTGGCTGAAGAGTTTTGTGATTTAGGGTCCTATTCTATCGTATCCTGGTGTCTAGGCGTTTTTAGCATCAAGGGTGATTTATTTTCTGGACAAAACCATCTAAACAAGCATACTGGCTTTGATTCCTGATATAACAAATTTAGGAAAAGAACCTACCTGAATTCTTGCAAACACTAAATGGTAATAAAATTTATAATAACGTTCTAAGACAAGCTTCCATCTGAATGCAATGAAATGATAAATATATTTTATATTAGATAAGTTAATATGTTCTTATATTGGTTCAAAAGATTCCCTCACAATGTATTAAGGTAGTTCCGCCACGAGACTGTTGAATTAGGAAATTATTTTCGACGGAATCGTAAAATTTCAAACAACTTCTCGATTTAAAACGCGAAAAAAAAAATTTTTTGAAGGGGGGCACTTGCCCCCCCAATCGACTCTAGAAAATTTCTACGTTATAGAAAGTCGACTCAAAATTGATGTCCAAGCGCAGCAAAAAAAATCATGCTCAAATGGTGGATTTACGGTCAGAATCTACTGTAAACTGTTAACTGGTTATTTTTTGGCATTCTCGAATGTGATAGCTAGATCATTTTTTATTTTACTTCAACTATACTTCAATCTGTTAACTCTATTAGGCTAGAAAACCTTAACCATATTTCATCTGTTTTCTAATTGATTCAGCTTTAATATAGTGGTAAACATTGTTCAGGTCTGATTTACATTCAAGTTATCTGAGAACTCATGTAAAACTCAAGATAGTAAGTTAATAAGTTTTGTAATGGCGCCCAACGTGGGTCTGTTATTTATTAAATTTATAAACGACCCAAAAAACAGATATTGAATCAGACCATAAACGACAACTTTTATGTGCCATTTTGAATGCCTATATTCATGCCAATTTTCAAGTCAATCGGATCGGATTGTTCACCTACAAATTGATTGAAATTATTTAAAATTTCACAAAAAAAAACTACTTACTTCAACCCACGTTCATATGGTTATAGTGGTGTGTCTCATATCACTAGACTACCAGAGCCAATGAAATTATGGAGATAAAAGAAAGGAGATATCATTGAAATGACTGTAATTTTCACTTGTGGATCTGCCTGTTTAGTATAATATTAATTTTTTTAACACCCGAATATTTTTCCTAACTATACTTCACACAAGTGAGATATTCCCGTATGTCTAAAGAAATATAATAATGTTGAAGGTGAAACAGTAATAAAAAATATCAAAACTATTGAGATCCAAAAATTATTTTAGAGCTTTTCTGTAAATTGAATTCTAAAATTTCGTGTGGAGAGGAAACGTAGATGATTGTATAACTCATACTTGAGAATACTTCCGGAAGACTCATAATATAACAAATTTGTTGTAAAAACTAAGTCAGTGTGCCAGAATTTAAGTGATCATATATCAAATTTCAAAAAATTATCAAGGAGTAACCTTTCAGATTCAGGAACAATCTTAAAATCTTTTTTGTTGGAAAGAATATTCATTAACTATAATTTAACCATACATTCCATACTCTAAATATATTTATTACTTTCTCTTACTTTGAGCATAATAACGAATTGAATATAATTTTCATTATCTATCATAAATATTTATTGTTTTTTCAAAAGAGGAGTGACATTTTCACGGAAAATTCAATTTACATAATGATCATGGTAAGGAAAATCATTTAGTTGCTGATATTTCTTCAAGTAAAATTTAAACGGTTTGATAATATGGAAGACTCACCCTTGCAATTCTTCTTCTTTCTTTTTAAAATAATTGGTCAAAACTTCTAGTTTCATGTTTATTCAACTTTCTCTTTATCCACTTCCTGATATTTCTTCAGCAGTGAATTATTTTCTTCCCCCATTACCTGGCACTTATTTTCATAAGCAATTTTAGCTGCTTTTTCCTGTTTTATTTGGGCAATATATTGTTCATTCTCTATTTTCAGCTGTTCAAACTCTGCCTTCGTTGATGTAAATTCCAGAAGCTGATGTAGGGCATTACTATCATTTTTCAGGGATTTCAATTTATTCAGACTTTCTTTCAATAAATTGTATTCTTTAATTCGTAACTCTGCCTGTCTTTGAGCATCAGACAGTTGACCTCTCAAAACCTAGATAAATATACAGAATATTAATTTAAAAAAAAATCGGCAATATTGTTGAAAAATTACAACCCGATTTGCAGTACTAAATAGAACCCATTTGCTTTAAAAAAAATATTTACATTGGACTCTTAATGAGCACCAACGAAGTATAAAGTAAAGAGGGATAACTGGTCGCATATAGCGTTATAGTCAGTAAAAACGAAATTTTCTATCTGAGTTCTATGTCCCTTGCTATGGTGTTTTTCAGTCAAATGATTCAACTGATTTTAATACATGTTTGAGAGGAGATAAGTAAACAATCACTTATCTGTTCTTAAGACCTGCTTTTTTAATATCCAAAATAGATTTGTTCAGTAGTAGTAGTAGTAGTGCCCAAACAAGATATACTAATCTTTTGAGGCCTCAAAGATTTAGATTGGAAAAATCACATCATTTATTAGACAATCTTTACAATAAACTATCCAATTAATGAAAGATACTTCTCAGAATATTTTCAAAAATCAAAACTTTTTTCAAATACATTATTTTTACTGCTCGCAAGAATATCTTCATTTCAATTTTCCTAAAACTCTAAACAAGTTGACAAGAGCAAAGTGATCTTATCTACCAATTTCTCGTTTACCTAATAATTGAATTATTGTTTTTATCTGTTTCTTATCTGTTTTATTTGATTGGGTATTGTGTTTTATCTTATTGTGTTACTAATTTTTTAAACATATTTTGCATTGTATTTTTATTTATAATTTTATTTGTATTTAATATATTTTTGTATGATAAAAATACAGTCACATACTCAGTTATGGAGAGCAATTAAATAAAGTTACTAGTTGTGACATTTTATTACTATATTAGAATAATAAACTTAAAACTCTACAGTAATAGCAAACTTTGCACATTATTGGTGTGAAGTAAAATGTATAAATAATGGTACTTTCGAAACAATACTCATTGGGTATTCATAAAAAGTAATTTTTGCTTCCTATTTTCCTCCACTGATCTCATAGGAAAAATATTAACTTTTTATAATTTTTAATGTTTTGTAAAAATAAATAATAAGCTTCTCACCTGAACTTCATTGCTTGATATTTCACTTTTGACAACTATTTCATTATACTTCTGTTGGTAAATGGCGAGTTCTTCCTGCAATGACTTCTGTTGCCTGTCGCTTTCTTTTTCAATTTGAACAATTTGTTCCATTTTCTCGTTCAACTCCACATGTAATTCACTTGTCTCTTTCTTACTAACCTCTAGTTTGGCAAGTAACTCCACATTTTCAGTTTCCTTATTTCCGAGAGCTTCATTCAAGTCAGCAATTACACCTTTTTGTTCGAGGAGTTGTCTTTGGAATTGCTCAACATTTTCTTTCAGTATTTCACTTCCGTTCGCTGTATTCAACACTTCAGATATTATTCGGTTGAGTTCCATTCCCACTTCTGTTGATGTTTCTAGTTCTTTTTCCAAAGTGTCGATCTGCTCCTCTAGGGCATCTTTATTTTCCAATTCTTTTTGAAGGCTCATCACTTGCAATTCCAAAGCCTGTTTCGTCTGCTCCATTTCTGCCAATCGAGCGTTCAAAAGATTATATTCATCAGTTGGAACGTTATTCATATTAGCATGCATATCGAGGGATTCCTTTTCCTTAAGTAGTTCGTTCTCTTTCAAGGTAACGAGAAGTTCTTTTTCAAGTTTATTGATTTTAAAAACCAAAGGAGTTACCCTTTTACTATTATCCATTGCCATATACACGAACAAAAATATTATGCACGATGCAGCAGTAGTAACTAGATACAAAAACATGTCGTAGTTAAAATTTACTTTGCCCAAAAGACTTTCTTCGACAATATTATTGCAATTTTCAACTTCACAATAATTTTTACCAGACACTTTATCATGTGTTTCCCAAGTACTGTCGGCTAAAAGTTGCTCACCATGACTTGCAGGAGCGGAAACTAATTCTGAAGCTGATTCAACTTCATTAGGGCTTTGAAACAATGACAAAATGCTGGAAAATATACCGCCGTTTTCCTCATCAGATTCGTTTTTTTCTCCTATTGCTGTTTTTTTTCGTGTCCATCAAGGAACGTTTCGAGAATGTATCCTTACTTTCCTCAATGTTAATTTCTTTGCCCCATTCAGTTCAATAGTTGATTTCTCCTTGCTGATATTATCAGTTGGGATTTCATTTGCTTCAATATTTGGGATTATTGGTAAATCAATATTTGTATGGATTTCATCACCTAATGGTTGATTTGGATTTTCAGTCTTCATCCCCTGGTCATCAGTTGAATTTTCCTGAATGGTGTGTTCTGCAGATGAACTTGAAATACTATTGATTCCTGACTCAAAACTTTCCATAGGAACTTTCTGCTTAACATCGACATCTTTTCTGGAGGATAAGAAATATCTAGATCTTCTTTGACTTCCTTGCTTGCCAGAGATTCATCTTTCTTCAACACAGATTCCTCGTTTTTCACCAGAGTTTCTTCTGGTGAGATATTTTGGGAATCCTTGGCTAAAGTATCATTTTTCGATGCAGATTCTTCTTTTTCTACCACAGTTTCTTCTGGAAATTTCTGGTGAAATATCTTCTTTTGGCAATGTATCTGATTGAGAAGATGTTTTCTTATCAGAACTTTTGCTGATATCTTCTGGAATCAGCAAGTTTTCATTTAGAATTTCTAGAGATTTTTCGGGTGTAATATCTTCTTTTGATTTTCAGAGTTTCCAGTTACTATTTTCTTTTGCATAATTTCTTCTGTAACTGTGTTTTTATTGAAAGCCATTTTATAATCAAAACCTTGTCTAGTATCGGATGATTTCTCAATTGATTCTGGTTGGGTTTCCTTGACAATCTGTTCCAATTCTCCATTATTTGAATTACTATCGTTGTACTGATCTTTTGCTGAATCGATAACACCCAAAGTTCCTTCTTCGTTGCCAGTTTTTGTTTCAACCTCTTTGTCGGAGTTCGGTTCCGTTCCGATGTTACTAGTTCTGGTGTCTACACTAATGGGCATATCATTCTCTTCCATTCCTGAATCTAGATTAGAGTTTTTCACTTCAGGATCTTCCTTCACATCAATACTTTGTTGGGCAGTGTTGGTGTCAATTGGTGTTTGACTTGCACTCTCATTATAATTACTCTTGTTATCATTGATAGACAGTGGTTTTGGGTTTGTTGAACTATTTAATCTTGAACATTCACAATGTGTTTCATTGCCTTGGCGGATTTTCAGTCACTTCATCAAAATCAATTGGTTGAGGTAGTTCAGAGTCAACATACATTTGAGTGGTAGTTTCGATGTTTTGTTTTTGATTTGTGACAGGTTCAGCACCACTGGCATCCTCATTTTTCACTTGTGTATCACTACTGGAAGATTCTTTTTCAGCTGTTAGGGTTTGGCTGGATTCATTTGGAAGTACACTTTCCTTAGATAGTTCTTTTTCATTAGAACTTTCCTTCTTATCCCATTGACGAGTATTTGAATTCAACCGACTATTTAGATCAGATGCGGGCCTGGACAATGGAATGTTTTCCGATTCTTGTAATTTTTCAGATTCATCTTCGTCATCATCTTCGTCATCTCCATCAATTTCTTCCTCATCGTCTTCTGAATCATCCTCTTCATCTTCATTACTTTCATCGATTTGATTGAGAAATGACGAAAAAATAGTTGAAATTGGTTCTTGGGTAACAGTGGCAGCATCCCCTAAAAATTTATAAATGGATCATATACAGTGTGACCCATTTAAAATGGAACCACCCCTGTAAAATACGCATTTTAATTTTTTTGAAAATTAAGCATCAAAAACTGTATCTTGACACAAATTTTCATAACTTTAGTTTCATTTCCAAGGCACTCTATGGTTTTTTTCTTCGTTAAAAACGGCAAAAGTTTATTAGGCAATTTTTGTTTCGAAATTTGACTACACCACTGGATTCGTAGTCTTCATAAATGAAAACCATAGAAATTTCATAAAAAAATATTGGTTAACAACGAAGTTACAACAACTTAAATTTTGGAAACAAAGTATTTGATATTAATTTTCATGTAGATTATAGACATATTTAAAATCTGGCAACACTGCCGATACAAAGTAGAACACCAGTGAATTTGTACAGCGAAAATCCGAAGTCAATAGCTCATTCCGTTCTACAGTTATAACTCCTGAAAGTATGGTAATGTGAGCGATTTCTGGTGGAAGCGATTTTGTAATAAAAATCTAACTACGCCACTGGATTTGTGAATTATATTCCCTTAAAATCATTTATTTAAGTTTAGGTTATAAGTGTATTCGAAAATAACAGAAAATTAAAAATTCATTTTCAAGTTATGCAGTTTTCAATAGCCGATAAAAACGAAATGAACCGAATCAAGTTTTAAAGTATCAAAATTATTTATTAATAATAAAACAGAAAGCAGATACAGTTTTTGATGCTTAATATTAAAAATTTTTTTTGAGATTGACTGAAAAATGCGTATTCTACAGGGGTGGTTCCATTTTAAATGGGTCACACTGTATATAAGCAAGTCAGCTGTCATCTCTATTTGTATTTTAAAAACGATACAAAACATACGAGGACATTTAACTTCGAATGCATCCCATTTATATGCTGAAAGATTTCTGTTTAAAACTAACCCATATGTGTCTTGGTATGAGGCAAGCGCGTATTTAAGGGGGGGTAATTACCTAATTGAATTTTGATAATGTGAGGCTATTGTTAATTAAGTAGTTTTTTTTTGGAACCGCCGATTTTATTAAAAACCGAATTTTACATGTATACCCAATAATATCACGATATAAAATTGTATAAAAGTTGATTATTTTGTTAATTATAATTTTCTATTAAAAATAAGTTTTTTGGATTTATTTACAAAAGATTTTTTTTTAAAAAATTTTTTTAAAAGGTTGTTAAGAGTTTATTTATTATGATTAAAAAAAAATATAATGTAAACAAAAGTTTGTTTATAACTAATTGTTAAGTAAATAAACAATTATATTATTAATAAAAATAAATCTCATTAGAGAATAACCAATTATTAATTTTAAAGAAAAAAATCCTAATATATTATTTAAATAGTAAAAAATATTAAAAAAATTAAAAAAAAATTTTTTTTAATTCTAATAAACTCTTAGCAACCTAATGCAAAAAAAACAATTTTTGAATAATATCCAATTTATCCATTTGTTTATAAATATTTTATAAACAAACTGCGTATTTAAAAAAAACCTTGTAAAAGGCCTTTGTCAGTCAGAAAACTGATAATAATGTGAAATATCAATGAAAAAAATGGTGACAATATTAACTCGATTTCTCATATTTTTTAGAAATTTTAAATAACAAAATAAACAACTTTTAAACAATTTTATAGCATGATATTATTGAGTACCCATGTAAAAAGTGCTCCAGGAAGCAACAAAATTATGGAGTCATTCTATGAACAATTATTCGGTTTTTAATAAAATCGGTGGTTCCAAAAAAATTACATAATTAACAATAGCCTCACATTATCAAAATTCAATGAAAACATTATTTTCCAACGAAATTACATTCTTTCAAGTGTTCAGCTGATACTATATTTTTTTATTCTTTTTAAATCTTGTGACACTAACATATTTCTTTTGATAAAAAAGTGTCTTTATATTTTAAATACATTGCTACATCCGCTGAACGAAGATTTTCTTCGTTGAAGCCATTGATAACTTGACTGCGATCAACGATACAATAGGAGCTGTTGGTTGGATAAGCTCTACCTCATGTTCGTAGAGATGTGCAAATTGATGGTCTAAATGTTATCGAAAGGTTTGCAAATAAGAAACACGGGAGACTGGATTTCGTTTTGTGATTTTTATTTTAACGAAAGAAATCTTTGTTTTTGTACCTACTTATATGTATATATATTTTATTACATTTTGTATTTGTGTTTGAATTTGAAAGGAAAAAACTCATGTTTTTTTGTACCTATAAGTAGAGGTAGAGGTTTTATATAATTACCCAGCATTCTAAGCAAAATTCCTAGATACGCCACTGGTATCAGGTGTTTGAAAGAACAAGTGGGACATGCTGGAAGGCCCACAGTAAAAGTTAATAATTTAGATTTGAGTAGTGGATCACACTGTACGATGTACACATTAATGGTGAATATAGGGAAATAAAACGTGTGTGAGAAATTGTTCATGGACAAATATTTAATTTTTAACCATTATAGTGATTTATACCAAGACCATAATAGGACTTCATCGGTATGTTCTGTTCCTTCGTTATTTTTTATTATATATAAATATATAATATAAAAATAAATAAATAACAATAAAAATGTCCGTCATAAAGTTGGCTACATACGGGAAAAAATTGTTATTGAAATTTCTGAAAAACTCTAATGGCGGCTCGTTTAATAAATTCTATTCCATTCTATTCTATTCCATGTACCAATTTGGAACAAGATTAAAAAAAACAAAAATACCATTTTATTCCTCTACCCTTACTAAGAAACATTATACATTCTTGTTTTATCTGATCAACAGAACTATGTTGAGAAATGTTCGTCGCGAAATGTTTTTCAGAACAATTCTATGTATGGAGCGCGAAGTTGGTCACGTAGAATATTGAAAATTTGTACATTGTTTGTTTGAGTTTTTTTATTTTTCCACATCCACCTAAACAATACTAAATTCAATTAGGATAAATAATGTATTATTAAGTTTTAATTAAAATATTAGTTGGTTTACATTTTATTTATGGGTTGAGAATATTGAATAAGCTCATGTGCATCAATATACAGGGCATGAGTACACCAAGTGACAAGACTAAATTGTATTTTCATAATTAATCTCCCGCAAAATGTCAATTCCACAAATATTTGATTAGTTTTGACCCAAGCTTATGTGATTTAGGTTATTAAAGCTGTTTCCAGATGAAACAAGAATGTATAATGATTCTCAGTAAGGGTAGAGGAATAAAATGGTATTTTTGTTTTTTTTCAATCTGATTCCAAACACATTTTTTTAATAAATTTTTTCGATATCTTGTCAATTTGACCTATTTTTCGGCACCAAAGACAACTTTTAAAAAAATTCCCGCTCAATCTGAGGTCACATGATATAAGTGTTTTAGTTGTCAGATATGAGGGTTTGTAGATTCAATTGAAACTGCGGGGAATTTTATATAGACGTTTGGCCTCTGATCAGAGGCTTCAGTATGTTTATTTTTGGTTGTTTTTAAAAATGGTTTTTGGGCCAATTGGTTTTTTATGTTTTTTTCCATTATTAAGAAGAATAAAATTGAAAACTGTGATGTGGTGTTTGGTTTATTTACTATAGTAATGGTGGATCGGTCATGTTAGTTCGTAATGCCAAAATGTTGGGGTAACAGCTTCAAACTACATCCAAATTGAAGTTGAAAAAATGTTTTATTAGAAATAATTATAATTGTTTATTGCGATTATCTGTTTATCCCTAAATATTTCTCTAGTAGGATATATTAGTAATAGCATAAGACTTTGTAAAATAAAAAGACTTGTGCCAGGTATTACTAATAGGCATAGACTTGGCACTAATGTTTTTTATTAATAGAAAAAAAAATTAAACTTCAATTTATAGTTTGAAGCTGTTAATTAGCTGGTTCCTTAGACCAGTTGGCTATCTCCATACGTGATAAATCTTAAAAGTAATACCAATATGTTAATACGTATGGTTCCTTTTTCTGAAAAAAGGCCCTACAAAACTTATGCATAAATTTTGAAATTTTGATGAAATTATTTTTCTTTTGTTTGCTGTGAGTTCTAACAATTTGAAAACATTTCATTTTGTTACTTGATTAGCCAGGTTTTCTGCAGCCAGTTCTTAGACTACAGTTCCATTGCATAAAAGAATCCAGAAACATATTACCATTACTGGCCTTTGAAGGGCCATAAATCCGAGAGTTTTTGAGAGTGCAAAGTTTTGATTGCAGATATGTGTCCAGAGCCAAAAATATTCAAGAATCCTAAATATAATTAAAATTGGAGATGAATGCATCTAACAGCAATTATACCATCAAAATATAGGTATGGTAAAATATCTCACCCAAAGGAGGTGCTCTAGGGGTTTCTCTATCGTCATTTGGAATTGAAGTTGCCAATACTGGACTTTCAGTAGAACTGGGGTTGATAGAATCATAAATAGTGGTGCCATCAACTACTTCAAAGGCATCCTTCACTTTATCAGGAGTGACTTCTTTTGGTGACTCTACTGGTTGACCAAGTTCCGTATCAACAATCAAAGTTGGTTTTCCGAGGACTCGTTTTTCTCGTATATGCATCGCGGGCACATAGCCCCTTTTTCCTTTTATTTCTGCTCCCCATAGATTTGGTAAAGAACCAGCCCCCTTGCTAAATATCTTGACTTCTTCGTTGGCAGAGAATGAAAGTATTCTAGGGTCGGGACTATTGTAATTCAAGAGAGTCCTCGCCAATGATATGGGTTCTGAAATAGTTTTTTTATACATGCATACAACAATATTGTGATGAATATGAAAATAGGTTATAACAACAACAATTCCTTACTTTTACAATCCTTATCGATGCATAATCTCTTGTCTGATATTTCACTGTTTGTTGTAGAGAGATTTAATAAAAATATAACAAAATATATTAACTTAAAACTACACATTTTTGTCAAACTTTGACAATTGAACCCTAGGCCACATCACTGTTTTTGAAACTGTGTCCCCATCTGCCATCGTGATCAGATATTATTCTTCTTCTTAGAACTTCTCTATTCGCAACCACCGTCACCACTAGAGGCGCTAAACAACGTCACCATCTTTTTACCTCGAAATACAAATCCTAGATATCGGTACGACACATCCCAAACACGCTGTGAATATCGAATTGATTGAAACAGAAATGATTCAGCAAGTTCGTTTCTTCATCAATATTTTCCGATAAAGATTTCGAAGGTCTTCTCGACCTGGAAAGAAGTGTTGATAAATTTCCACAACTTATTTACCTAATCAACATATTCATCATTCAATCTCCATTTTGCTTTTTGCTACTTGTAAATGTGTGAACCTGAATACGATACATTGTGAATATCTAGCAGTTTAGTGCTTCTGAATAATAAACTCGCACATCGATGAAAAATGGAAAAACTGCCCTGAACTAAAGCTGTAAACCTGTAAAGACTGTCCAGAGAGAATGGTGGCCATGACATATCCATTACGTCAGTATGACTCCCAAATGATCTTTCATCTCTTTCTATTAGTATTAGTCACCGTCTTATGGGGAATAGACTCAAAGAGAGTAAACGTTATCTGAGTAGCAGAGTCTATTCCCCATAAGACAATGGTGACACTAATAGAAAGAGATGAAAGATCATTTGTGAGTCATAGTGACGTATATGGTAATGTCATGGCCACCATTCATCCGCACTCTGGTATCTGAGAGTTACATGCTCTTGAATGTAGTACCTCACTATGATGCGTTAATGCTACAAGATTCTGATTGGCTAGAGCTTATTAGTGCCTCCTATTCAGTTTATTCTCTTTGGAATAGACTCTCCTACTCAGATAACGTTTACTCTCTTTGATCCATAGAGAAACTAAAAATAAAGAGAGTTGTCAAACCTGCAGAAAAAGTTGGCACCACGTTTAGACAGTGGCGACATATCTCGCAACTGGCCGAACTAAGTTAGTACAGTTGGTAAAACAGATTTATCTTCAGTTACCGATTGAGATAAGGCGGGTTTTTTAAATGTATTACTTTTATATGGTGTATATTTTATAAGTGATCGATTTGCCATTCCTGTATTTTATATGAATGGCTGTATCATATGAAATACAGGAATGGAAAATCGATCACTAATAAAATATATACGCTAATCGATTCGTAGAATGTTAGTTCGGAAGTTTCAAAATAAATCTTTGTTTCATGATATCAAGAACAAAATTAAAGTTTTTATAAAATAATAATAATGAGTTAAACACCATCAAAAATACATTTTCTTTTATCTAGGACAAGGTACAACTACAGACAAAACAATAATAAAACTCTGAAAAACAACAAAATTAAAAATATTTTTCAGTCTTATCATGAAATCAACCAAAATAAAAACAACCTACCTTCAATAATTTTGTTAATTTATTAGCACAAAGGAGAACGAGTAGGTATCACAAACACTCCAGTTTGATGATAATCATATTAAGTAGACCATCTACTTCGTACTTCCTCAAATGGTGATAGGAAATGGAAACTTTTGGATGGAAATAAGTACCAATTTGTAAAAAAAAATCTGCAACTGATGGATGGAAATAAGTATCAGTTTGTGAAAAGCAGCTTATATTTTACCTTGTAAAAGAATATTTCCAGGAATTTCAGCGTCAACAAAACAATCTATTTTCGACGTTGGGTTCCGATAGTATAATTTCTATCATTAATTTTTCGATGACAATAACAGTAGAATTATTCTGAAATAATAACATGGTTTGTCATTTTCTGACAAATGTCGATATTGGAAAATTATCATGTTATCATTCGTCTGTCGATTGCGGGCAGCGCCTCCATGCGCGACTGGCCGTACCAAAAACCTGGTGGTCAAGTTCGCCAATGTTTCAAACAGTCTCTTTATTTTTTTCTTTATTTTTAATTTGTCTATGCTTTGATCACAGCACACATTGAATTTAAACACTTGAATTTGACATTTTCGGGCACCGTGATCCGCATAGTCTGAAAACACTGACAAGTTTTTTGAGGCTGCTAATTTCTGATTGAAAAGTTCTCATTGCACTCAAGGTGCATTTAGTCAACATCACTTTTAAATTGTGCTTAAATATATGTTAAAGTCGAAAGTTGAACCTGTTATATCAAATGGCACTATTTATACAACAATATTAAGTTTATGCTAAAAACATGTGACCCTGAAAATCCCAACTTTAAGAATCTTACAATTATGCTAAAAATACAGAATACGAATACATGTTCCAATTGGAGTAAATGATCGTACATCTCTTTGGACATTCTCATAAATTTGAAATGTTGATCGGAAACACTAAAACTTGTATAAAATAGGTTTTATACATAATTATTTTTACGCTTATGTTTATGACAATGCTTGTGCTAAAGTTACGTTTATGTTGACTAAATGCACCTTCAGTGACCAATATGTAAGCTCAAAACCCAAAAAGCTGTATTCTACATGAATCAAGAGGTGAGTCAGATTCTGTTGTTTTTCGAAACGCAAAATATAAAATTCAAATAAATCTGAAAATTAAAACTGAATTAGATACCTATATAAATACCTGGAAAAATAAGAATTTTGAACATTTCTGAACATTTGCTGTCTCTATGACATTCTGACCTAGATTTTCCCTTTTGTTCATTTCAGTTTATTTGAATATATTATAAAGTTATTTCGTTTGCGGATTGATATTTTGAAAATCACAAAAACATATTTGTTAATAAGTTCAATAAAACCACGGAACACCCCAGATCCAATGGTGAAAAAGAATACAATCCTACAGAAAACCTCTGCAATTAAGGATTTGTGTAACTTGATTTTCATTATAAAAAATATAGGTATAATAATTTGGTATAAGTATTTGCTGTTTCTGGGCTGCATGGCCTCTGATTTTTGGGTTACATAGGTATTTCAGCCTCCTGAACACGAATCGAATAGGTACTTTCGGAATTATTCTTTAAAGGTCAACTATTTCAAATGGTCATTTTGTTCCTTCTTTTTTCACAATAAAAACAATTCTAATAAAATGTCATCATTTATACAATTTTCACCTTTTTTTGCGAAAATTTCTCACTTTTGATATAATCGAATTTAACCTTCGAAATCAAATATGAAAGAAGGCAAGATACATTCAGAATTGCTTTTATTGCGAAAAAAGAATATTTGTATTCAGCCGGCAAAAATACGTAGTTATCCACAAAATCATTATATGGTATAGTTATTCTAATCCCAATTGGAACGGCAATAAAATTAAGAGCACTACGAGGAGTGTTCATATGCATTGTCCGGCAAATGGGAAATTTATATACTACCACTGGTTTTACTTTCAAAGCGTTCCTGGTACAACAATAAAAAGTTCAGTTGTGTGGAAGAGAATGCCTTCTCGAAACTTTTTGTGTCAGTCCAATTGGGATTAGAAATACTATAAGAGGTGAAGCCCAGATACGGCAAATGTACACAAACAAGTTTTTATAAGTTTTCAATAATTGAACATCGAAAGTGATAACTGGCAACCTTTCTATGAGTCATTCAGTGCCTGTCAACGACGCAGTTATTGTTCAGCAATCACTTAATAAATTGAGCCCATAATTTGGAATTTTTGTCGCGGTCGCTTCTATCACGATTTGTTTACTACCTTTAGTGAAGTTTATATTCGAAATGCTAGTAGAAAGGGGGAGTGTGAGTGTGAGAACGTAATGATCGTAACTCCTTGCAGATTAAAACATTTTGGATATTGTTGCAGATTATCCAGGATTATGACTTTGGTCAGCGGTGGGCTGATGTTTCAAAGAACAACTTAAAAGGTTTGCATCAAGGAGATTTACCAAGAAGATTAAGACTACGTTCATCATTACAAGCTAAACGTAAGTTAATATTTTTTCTGTTTTTTAAATTTGGTAAATATCTAGTTACACCACACATGCACTCTGAATATGGGGAAAATACTTTTCTTACGTGTTTTTGCCTCCTGAACACGAATCCGGCGGTCGCATAACGTTTCCGAGTTACAGCACTTAAAAAAAAAAAACTCATTTTCAAACACCGTTTTCTCGCACAAAAATCACTCAAAATGCATCCTTCTTTTTACCAGCATAAACAATACACCCTAAATCACTTATTTTCGGCACAACTCTGCACAAAATATCGTCGTTTTTATCGAAAAAAATCCTCTTTACACAGAATAATATTCGTTCCTTTGACAGAAGACATTTAGTAACTTTGCCTTATTCTTCATGTTGGTGATAAGTGAATCACCGCCAACTTTTCGAATTCAAATGTGAGCAATAGTTTCCCCTTCATTTATGTGTGCAATTGTTGTGGACAGTGATTCATTTATTACTAACATGAAAAATAAGGCAAAGTTACTAAATGTCTTCTGTCAAAAGTATGACAATTGTTGATTTGGACCTGTGTAAGAAAGAGGATTTTTTTCGATAAAAACGACGATATTTTGTGCAAAGTTGTGCCGAAAATAAGTGATTTAGGGTGTATTGTTTATGCTGGTAAAAAAAGGGGTCATTTTGAGTGATTTTTGTGCGAAAAAACAGTGCTTAAAAATGAGGTTATTTTTTTTAAGTGTTGTAACTCGGGAACGGTATGAGACCGCCGCATTTTCCTTCCGGATTCGTGTTCAGGAGGCAAAAACACGCAAGAAAAGTATTTACCTTAAATTTACATTATTTTATGGCACATCCTTTTCTTAAAGTAGATGAATTGTTTTATTCGTTTTCTTGTGATTTTAATGAAAATTTGATTCGAAATTATTTGAGAGAAAAACAACTAATTTGTCTAAAGAGTTTTCGTCCTCTTGGAAGCTGATATAATAAACTCAAAGTTTCTTTCCGTTGAGCTCATCTCTTTAACATTACGCAGTACGCTAAGATCAATACATTTCTAAGTAATGGCTGTACAGAAAAAAACATTCCTCAATATAAAAAACGCGAAGAATTTCTTTCGGGCTTAAACATGTTCCGACGGGTATTCATTTCAAAATCAATTGTCATAATTCCACTCATTATTTCGGAATATGGTAAATATCTACACATGCACTCTGAATATGGGGAAAATACTTTTCTTACGTGTTTTGCCTCCTGAACACGAATCCGGAAGAAAAATGCGGCGGTCTCATACCGTTCCCGAGTTACAGCACTTAAAAAAAAACTAACCACATTTTCAAGCACCGTTTTCTCGCACAAAAATCACTCAAAATGCCTCCTTCTTTTTACCACCATAAATAATACACCCTGAATCACTTATTTTCGGCACAACTTTGAACAAAATATCGTCGTTTTTATCGAAAAATCCTCCTTTTTACACAGTTGCAAATGAACAATTTTCGTTCCTTTGACAGAATGTCTTCTGTCAAAGGATCGAAAATTGTACATTTGCAACTGTGTAAGAAGGAGGATTTTTTTTGTGCTTGAAAATGTGGTTAGTTTTTTTTAAAGTGATGTAACTCGGAAACGGTATGAGACTGCCGCATTTTTCTTCCGGATTCGTGTTCAGGAGGCAAAAACACGTAAGAAAAGTATGTTCCCCATATTCAGAGTGCATGTGTGATGTAACTAGATATTTACCCGGAATATTACCGAAAATTTTATTCCAGTCATTTTCAACCAATCAGATGCTTTATTTCGACATTGTTACTATGGTAACCAGCAAATTTTCTGAACATTTTTCATTTACATTAGCATGTAGACGTAGAATTAATAAGTGGAAATTTCCCGGCACAAGACAGCTATCATATAATTAGACAAAAATAATATTGAAATGATATTGACAATATTTTTTATTTACTTACTTTATAAGTTGGTAATATTACAACAATTTATTAAGGTGTACATTCTAAAATATCATTAATTAATTTTAAATTCTTCAAAAATTCCACTTCTACCTCCTCTTTCCTAAGTGGTGAATAAAACACAGAACCGGTGTTTTTTTTAACAATATTCCTGTGTTTCATAAAATAAAAATAATACTGAGACACCAGTTTATTTCTTTGAGTATTAGATTTGTGTCCAAAAGAAGGCACAATATCACGCAGAATGTTGCCAATCTCTTCAAATAAGTTTTCTTGCTCAGGATTTAATCCAGATTCTTCCACTATGGTATGTTAGATATTTTAAATTTTTATGGTACATTTTAATGTGCTGTGATTCTTTGCAAAAGGAACACCGTTCATACGAATGAAAGTTCATTTTATTATCACTTTTTTACTAACTTATGATTGTATACAATGTTATGAGGAACTTATAATGCCACAAATAAAATATTTATTGACAGGAGTAGTGAATGTCGAATCCATGGCTAACTTTACAAAATATTTTTTTAACCGGCAACATACGCCAACAACGTTCTATTTAGAATAAAGAATAAAATATCCCGATTTCCTGAATTATTTGAAAAACAAATTATTACCGCTAATATTAATTTTTCTTAGATAAATATCTAGTTACATCACACATGCACTCTGAATATGGGGAAAATACTTTTCATACGTGTTTTTGCCTCCTGAACACGAATGCGGCGGTCTTATACCGTTTCCGAGTTACAGCACTTGAAAAAAACAAACCTCATGTTCAAGCACCGTTTTCTCGCACAAAAATCACTCAAAATGCCTCTTTTTTTCACCAGCATAAACAATACACCCTAAATCACTTATTTTCGGCAAAAAATGCACAAAATATCGTCGTTTTTATCGAAAAAATCCTCCTTGCACAGTTGCAAATGAACAATTTTCGTTCCTTTGACAGAAGACATTCAGAATGACTTCTGTCAAAGGAACGAACATTGTTCATTTGCAACTGTGTAAGAAGGAGGATTTTTTCGATGAAAACGACGATATTTTAGGCAAAGTTGTGCCGAAAATAAGTGATTTAGGGTGTATTGTTTATGCTGGTAAAAACAAGGAGGCATTTTGAGTGATTTTTGTGCGAAAACGGTGCTTGAAAATGAGATCCGTTTTTTTTAAAGTGCTGTAACTCGGAAACGGTATGTAACCGCCGCCTTATCGTGTTCAGGAGGCAAAAACACGTAGAAAAGTATTTTCCCATATTCAGAGTGCATGTGTGATGTAACTAGATATTTACCTTTTCTTAGAATTAAACTTCATATAATGTTAATTGTGGTAACGTGATAAAGAGATTATGGAATATTTGAATTCATATTATAAAGGTAATAAGGAAGACACTTTGAATGTAGGCATGAACGATATATGGGCGAGTTAAATACTCTGAAAAAAACCCTTGATGTCGGGTGAACTCTGTTCATGGTGCTCGGTCCTGGCGATATTCGATACCTAATGTTTCGGCAGAAATCTACGGGAAAAGGGGTCATTTTGACTATAAAACGTTTTTTCAGAGTACTTTACTTTCTCTATATATTTTTCAGTAAAACATCGAGAAATCACGTTACACATACACGTATATGATCCTGTTCATATACCTTTCCTCTCACCCATCAATTCATGTTGTACATCGCAAAGACCATGATCCTGTTCATGTTTTTTTTGAATCACCAACAAGAAGAACTGATTGTTATATGATTATTTAGTTAGATTCATTTCGTTACTCGCTCTGGTATATGATTCTGTTCAAATAATTTTCCGTATTATTCATTTACAAACTAATATTTCTTTTGGGTCGGAATATATAATGTGATGGTTGATACACACGGAATACTGCGGAGGTTAGAGCAGTATTCACCACTTCATCTACTTGGTGTTTCGAGTGAGCTGTTTAGAAATATTCATCAAATCTATATTTCGTCAACATTTTATTCGGTCTCATGATTAATAATTGTATTGACATTTCATGTTATATTCGGCAATCTATATGATTCTTCTGTATGTTCTACAAAAATAGGGTGCTTGATGGCTATTATTTTTTCCTTAATAGGGAGCTAACTCAATTCAATTTCCAAAAGGTGTTATCAGAATAGTTTTTTTTTCCATTGATAGAAAGTCGAATCAGTACATATCGACAAATATTTCTATTTGAAGAAATAAAGTATAGGATTTTCATAAAATCAATTAGGAATCCGTTAGTTTCCATTTCATATAATGTTGATGTGATAACGTGATAGAGAGATTATGGAATATTGGAAGACACTTTGAATATAGGCATGAATGGTATATGGGAGATTTAAATACTCTGACAAAAACCTTTGATGTCGGGTGAACTTTGTTCATGGTGCTCGGTCCTGGCGATATTCGATACCTAATGTTTCGGCAGAAACCTACGGGCAAAAAGGGGTAATTTTGACTATAAAACATTTTTTCAGAGTACTTTACTTTCTCTATATATTTTTCAGTAAAACATCGAGAAATTACGTTACACACTCATCGTTTCGTATATGATCCTGTTCATATACCTTTCCTCTCACCCATCAATTCATGTTGTACATAACCTTTTTTTTTTAACCAAAAAATGATTGTTATTGATTATTTTTAGTTCATTTCGTTACTCGCTCTGGTATATGATTCTGTTCAAATAATTTTCCTATTATCATTTACAAACTATATTTCTTTTGGGTCGGAGTATATAATGTGTTGGTTGATACACACGGAATACTGCGGAGGTTAGAGCAGTATTCACCACTTCATCTACTTGGTGTTTCGAGTGAGCTGTTTCGAAATATTCATCAAATATATATTTCGTCAACATTTTATTCGGTCTCATGATTAATAATTGTATTGACATTTCATGTTATATTCGGCAATCTACATGATTCTTCTGTATGTTCTACAAAAATAGGGTGCTTGATGGCTATTATTTTTTTCTTTACACGCTCATCGTTTCGTATATGATACTGTTCATATACCTCCCCTCTCACCCATCAAATCATGTTGTACATCGCAAAGACCATGATCCTGTTCATGTTCTTTTTGAATCACCAACAAAAAGAACTGATTGTTTGTTATATGACTATTTAGCTAGATTTCGTTACTCGCTCTTGTATATGATTCTGTTCAAATAATTTTCCATATTATCCATTTACAAACTCATATTTCTTTTGGGTCGGAGTATATAATGTGTTGGTTGATACACACGGAATACTGCGGAGGTTAGAGCAGTATTCACCACTTCATCTACTTGGTGTTTCGAGTGAGCTGTTTCGAAATATTCATCAAATATATATTTCGTCAACATTTTATTCGGTCACATGATTAATAATTGCATTGACATTTCATGTTATATTTGGCAACCTACATGATTCTTCTGTATATTCTACAAAAACAGGGTGCTTGATGGCTTGATCCTTTAATAGGGCTAACTCAATTCAATTTCCAAAAGGTGTTATCAGAATAGAATTTTGATAGAAAGTTGAATCAGTACATATCGACAAATATTTCTATTTGAAAAAATAAAGTATAGGATTTTCATTAAATTAATTGGGAATCCGTCAATTTACATTTCATATAATGTTGAGGGTGGTAACGTGATAGAGAGATTATGGAATATTTGAATTCATATTATAAAGGTTATAAGGAAGACACTTTGAATGTAGGCATGAACGATATATGGGCGTGATAAATACTCCGAAAAAAACCTTTGATGTCGGGTGAACTTTGTTCATGGTGATATTCGATACCTAATGTTTCGGCAGAAACCTACCGGCAAAAGGGGTCATTTTGACTATAAAACGTTTTTTCAGAGTACTTTACTTTCTCTATATATTTTTCAGTAAACATCGAGAAATCACGTTACACGCTCATCGTTTCGTATATGATCCTGTTCATATACCTTTCCTCTCACCCATCAATTCATGTTGTACATCGCAAAGACCATGATCCTGTTCATGTTCTTTTTGAATCACCAACAAGAAGAACTGATTGTTTGTTATATGATTATTTAGCTACATTTCGTTACTCGCTCTGGTATATGATTCTGTTCAAATAATTTTCCATATTATCCATTTACAAACTCATATTTCTTTTGGGTCGGATTATATAATGTGTTGGTTGATACACACGGAATACTGCGGAGGTTAGAGCAGTATTCACCACTTCATCTACTTGGTGTTTCGAGTGAGCTGTTTCGAAATATTCATCAAATATATCTCGTCAACATTTTATTCGATCTCATGATTAATAATTCTATTGACATTCCATGTCATATTCGGCAATCTACATGATTCTTCTGTATGTTCTACAAAAATAGGGTGCTTATGGCTATTATTTTTTTCTTCACACACTCATCGTTTCGTATATGATCCTGTTCATATACCTCCCCTCTTACCCATCAATTCATGTTGTACATCGCAAAGACCATGATCCTGTTCATGTTCTTTTTGAATCACCAACAAGAAGAACTGATTTGTTATATGATTATTTTTAGCTATATTTCGTTACTCGCTCTGGTATATGATTCTGTTCAAATAATTTTCCATATCATCCATTTACAAACTCATATTTCTTTGGGTCGGTATATAACGTGTTGGTTGATACACGGAATACTGGCGAGGTTGAGATGTATTCACCACTTCATCTTCTTGGTGTTTCGAGTGAGCTGTTTCGAAATATTCATCAAATAAATATTTCGTCAACATTTTATTCGGTCTCATGATTGATAATTGTATTGACATTTCATGTTATATTCGGCAATCTACATGATTCTTTTGTATGTTCTACAACAATAGGGTGCTTGATGGCTATTATTTTTTCTTTACACGCTCATCGTTTCGTATATGATCTGTTCATATACCTCCCCTCTCACCCATCAATCATGTTGTACATCGCAAAGACCATGATCCTGTTCATGTTCTTTTTGAATCACCAACAAGAAGAACTGATTGTTTGTTATATGATTATTCAGCTACATTTCGTTACTGGCTCTGGTATATGATTCTGTTCAAATAATTTTCATATTATCCATTTACAAACTATATTTCTTTTGGGTCGGATATATAATGTGTTGGTTGATACACACGGAATACTGCGGAGGTTAGAGCAGTATTCACCACTTCATCTACTTGGTGTTTCGAGTGAGCTGTTTCGAAATATTCATCAAATATATATTTCGTAACATTTTATTCGGTCTCATGATTAATAATTGTATTGACATTTCATGTTATATTCGGCAATCAACATGATTCTTCTGTATGTTCTACAAAAACAGGGTGCTTGATGGCTATTATTTTTTTCCTTAATAGGGAGCTAATCAATTCAATTTCCAAAAGGTGTTATCAGAATAGATTTTTTTTCCATTGATAGAAAGTCGAATCAGTGCATATCGACAAATATTTCTATTTGAAAAAATAAAGTATAGGATTTTCATAAAATTAATTAGAATCCGTCAATTTCATTTATATAATGTTGAGTGTGGTAACGTGATAGAGCGATTATGGAATATTCGCATTCATGTTATAAAGATAATAAGGAGGACACTCTGAATATAGGCATGAATGATATATGGGAGGTTGAATACTCTGAAAAAAACCTTTGACGTCGGGTGAACTCTGTTCATGGTGCTCGGCCGATATTCGATACCTAATGTTTCGGCAGAAACCTACGGGCAAAAGGGGTCATTTGACTATAAAACGTTTTTTCAGAGTACTTTACTTTCTTATATATTTTTCAGTAAAACATCGAGAAATCAGGTTACGCACTCATCGTTTCGTATATGATCCTGTTCATACACCTTTCCTCTCACCCATCAATTCATGTTGTACATCGCAAGGACCATGATCCTGTTCATGTTCTTTTTGAATCACCAACAAGAAGAACTGATTGTTTGTTATATGATTATTTAGCTGGTACTATTTTTGTCACAGAATCAATAAATCTGAAAATCTCTATTGATTGATCTATATGGACATAACAAATCCCAAAATATCTCAAAATGTCATCTCCCAAGGAAAGATCAAGGGGTTGGAACATTTCATATCAAATGAGATAAAAAAACAGCTAAAATCTTCAAAAGATGGGTCACGTAAATAACGGGATATTAGTACAATCAACATATGAGTTATATCCTTCCAAATAATACAGTAGTTTTAGGAAAAAGATCATTTCCATAATTCAAAATTAACAAAAAAATATAAGGTCCAGTATATTACAAGAATACATATTGAGTCCAACTGATCATTTAATACAGAATAGGTATTTTTCGAAGATAAATCAAAGATAGGAATACGATGAAATCTTTGTAGTACGATATTTTGAAGTTCTTCCAGCTACAGCTTCCTGGTTCACTATGGCCATTATGCAATTACATTCCAAGGCTTGAAAGTGCCAGGTTCGGGCTCCTCTAACTGAAACACAAAAACAAAATCACTGAAATAAATACTAGAAAAAATTATTTATTTGTTGTAGTCTAATGTTTTACGAGTGATACTTTTAATCTTCCGGCGACATAGAGTAATAGTTTGAAAAAGCTCCCTAACTCTTTGCATTTTACGGTTTTCACTCCCCAGTGTGTTTCCATATTTTCTAAAAATTAATATACGGTGTGTCTATCTATCCGAACTCGTTGAGTTCTTGAATATCCCATTGAAGATATATTTTAAAATATAACTATATATTGAAAGTGGAAATATTGCGTCCGAAATACATATAATGAAAGAGGAAAGTTTGCGGCATAGTGGATAAATTATTAAATTAAAGAAAAAAGCATCCTCAAGTGAGAGTCGAACCCACGACCTTATCGCTAGAGATCATGAGGTCGTGGGTTCGACTCCCACTTGAGGATGCTTTTTTTCTTTAATTTAATAATTTGTCCACTATGCCACAAAATTCCCTCTTTCATAAATATATATATTTTTTTAAATATAAAATTTTAAGTTTTATCTCCAGAACCTGTGCCCAAAATGAAAAACTCGCCTTACGCGTATTACCGTATTACTGAATAAAAATCAAAAAGACATCGTCAGACTAAACGAAATTTCGAACGTTTTCGTTTCTGCTAAGCCATAATTCCAGAGCTACAGTTAGTCAGTACCATCGCAGTCAGAAGAGGAGGAAAACGTGCAAAATACAGTGCAGACTGCAAATTACCGTGTGACAAGGAGGAGGGGCCACCGCAAAAATGCAAACTAGTCAGGCTTCTCACGTGACACTCTCGTATGCAGCAGCTGCGCGCAGTGTATGTCACTCAGGTTAACCCCAGAATCCAGAAGAGATTTAGACCCATCCTCGGTCCTGATCACGAATCTGTACGAATTTTGAGCCTATCTTGCCCCCTAATATTATTTTTAGCAAAAATAGGTATATCCATTGCCCCTGGCAACCCCAGAGAAGAATTAGACTCAATCTCGGTATATCTAACGATATTAAAAATTTCAGAAGTCTACTCCAATAATTACCGAAGATACGGGGGTGTTTCCTTGAGAAGTGAGACACACTGTATATATTTCGGCTATCTCGGAAACGGCTCTAACGATTTGGATGAAATTTTGTATTTAGATAGGGTTTTGCTTTTTAAATTCATCTATATAGGTGTCTTTCCTGAAAAAACTCGAGTTTACACAAAAAAAAATTATAAGTTAGGCGAATCCACCAGATTCAACTACGAAGTCTGGTAGAACTAGCGAATCCACCAGATTCAACTACGACGTCTGGAATAGTGGGGGGTTGGGTTATAAAAAAAAAATGTTTTTTTTTGCGTAAAATCGAGTTTTTTTGGAAATACACCTATATGAGATGGCATTATAACATTATCCGAATATTTCAAGTTTATCTAAATAAGTATATCCGAAAAAACAGATTTAACAAAAAAAACAGGTACTGATATTAATGTACACAAGTCATCAGAGTTTTCTAATAAAGTTCATTAACATGAAATAATAAGAATGGGTGAATCATGAACGTTTTTGTTTGATTTTCATTTATGTAGTTGAAAAAAAAAATGCCCTACACGTTGGTGATAGTACTTATGATTATTATGAATTAAAAATATATTAATACCTTGTATCTCTTAACTATGAGTCGTTTATTGATGAGATTGATATAATTTAACATGGATTCATAATTGGGAATTGCAATGCAATACCTACAAAGTGATGTTTGGAAAAGTTGAGTTTTTAGTTTTTGAAATGTTGAATTTTGATTATCCATAAAAACAGACTGTTTTTAGTTTAATTAAATGTGTTCCATAGTATTCAATCATGCCTTCATCATGATATCCAAAGTAGTTTTTAATAATTGTGGAAAATATTTTTTCTGACAATATTTTTTCTTGGATTCTTGAAGAATATGCAGGCACAGAAAAATATTATAGCAGATTCCAAAAATAACAAAATATAAAGGTGTTATCATGCATTGATAAAAATATGTCCGAAAAATAATCACATGGAAATTATTTATATTCTGCTTCTGGTTACCGTTCACTTTATACTTATTAGATCCAAAAGACTTACCATTGACGTGATAGTGTCCTCACAAGCCATCCTTATTTTTGCCGAAGTAGCCGGTGAGTCCAATCTGAAATGTGTTGTAGGTGCTTCATTTTCTTCACGGGCAGCTTTAATAGCATCTTTGATAGCGAAAAACGCCGAAATTGCCAGGAAAAGTGGGGGTTCACCAACTGCCTGCAATATCATACATTTCAATAACACTATAGTTTATGTAATAAGTACGCAAAATGAGGCTTTAGCGGACGAATCGGAATATGAAGATGATGTCCGCTAAAGCCATTTGCGTACGCGTTGCTTACAACAATTTTTTGTATTAGCATTCCAAATTAACAGGAGTGCTTACAGTTTTCTTTCTGAATATTGTTCATCATATAAATACCTAAATTCTATAATAGACATTATTAAGGAATGTTAATAGACGTTTTAGAGAATAAAGCTCTTCTGGGGTTTTACCATCCAATTTCTCACGAAAAATTGAGTTATGTCATATTAAAATATTATTGAATACCTTCATGTTTGTATATTAGGATATTTCTATTTAAATGAAACTACTTACTATTGATGATATGAGGTTGATTTAAATGTATATAAAGATTATATATAATTTTTTTTAACAGCTTCAATCCAAAATGTAAAAAAAAATAAAAATACATATTTTTGGCAATAGATGATTTAATGGCAAAGTTTGTCGTAGAAATAAAATGTCATATGAAATATTTCATAACTTTATTGATTCTGATTGAAATTTGTTTTGACCAAATTCATGTGCAAATTAATGTTACAAAGAAAAAGTGCCCTAATTTTGAGAACAACAAAGAGATCACGAATTAACATTATGATTAGCCTTTGTCGATGCTATGTAAAATAAAGTAATGTTATTTTGATTCGAAGAAATTCAAATAATTTTGATTATGTAGGAATAGTACTTGAAGTCATCTCCACAAATATATTGTGTAAATATTATAAAAAGCGAAACATGTTTGGGGTTTTGAAAAACCCATCTTCAGTCGAAAGGTAAGAATTAATTAAATTCATCATCATATACAGAGTCACATCGAAGTTCATAAAAATGGCTCAAGGAAATACTTTATTTCCACTCTTGGCTAAAATATTTTTACAAGATTTAGAAAAGTAACTTTTTTAAGCAGATAATATTTTATTATAGATTCGTCGATGATTGTATAGTCCTGTTTAGATAAATTACATAATTTCTTGTCTTTCCTAAACTCTGGATGGAAAAAAAACCAAATAATTGTTTAGACTTTTCACAAATTATTCACTATTCCTATGAACACGGAAATATTGTACTTAAATGAATAGCTGATAATGCCGAAAGTTTAATATATTGCTATATTTAATTCTTATCAGTTTATCTTGAATCATCCACTTGTAATTAAAATAAATTGTTATTTTCACTACTCATCTCAGTTGTAATGGGTTATATAACAAAAATTCGTAAAAATTCAATTCGATACTAAATAATAGTTAATAAAAATTTACATACTTTTGATGAGTACACCGCTCTCGGATTAGACACTCCCTTCAGAAGAGATACGTTGAATTCTGTAGGAATATCGGAAAAGCCAGGTATTTTATAAGTACCTGGTCCTCTTGTGAAAGTATCACCTCTCGGCGAGTACACCATCTCTTCAAGAACAAATAATCCATAACCCTGCATAAATGCTCCTTCAATTTGCCCAATGTCGATGGCGGGGTTCAGGCTTTCCCCTGGAAAAAATATTTATGTCAATTCTGGAAAAATGGCTGGCCGCCTTTTCCCAATATCCGCAAAGACTAACCAAATTTACCTCCATATCAATTCATGCAATTTTCCTAATGCTGCAGTGTATTATTTTGATTATTTTTTGACATTTCTAGAAACCATTGGAAACTTTCAATTCAAATCATTTATGTACGTTTTGGCCAATCAAAATATTATTATAGTGGGAATATTCTACCTAGAATATTGGGAATTCAAAATTAGATGCCAGCGCCAGAGTGGCGAAAATGCAAACCAGACATAAGTACATTGTCTGTTTTCTTAGAGGTTATACACTTGTTTTGAGTTTTTCTTAAAATATTTCCATTTTGTATTCGTTTCCAGTTTTTTATTGTGTAGTGTTATTCACTTCAAGACTCTAGTGGAGTGGTGTATTTAAATCTAAAGACAATATCATTTGCAAAAACTCACTTTGAAGGAGACAAAGTATGTTCTAATTTGATTGCAAATAAAAATCCGTAGTTTCTGGACAGCTCAGTGAAGTCACCTGGAGTTATTATTATGAATTATTTTGATAAAATGTTACATACTATTTGTGAATGTTCGAATTGAAATAAACCAACCAAGAGTCACATTGAGATACACAACAATAATTATTTGAACTTGAATAGCTCATTTTTCCACTCGAGGACGTACAATAGTCAACAGAACATTCAGCAGGTAAACAAGAATTTCATTAAATGGCAACAATCACAAGAGATTCGACAAGTTTTAGATATACAATGGCAATATAAACATGAATATTTCAAAAAGTAAACAATGTACTTATGTATAGTTTCAAAAATCGACACCAGAGGGAGTATCCGTTATTTTGAATTCCCAATTGCCGCGGGAATAATTTGAGATATTTTGTTTTTATTTTGTCTGACAACGTATATTTTTAATTTGACGTATGTCATCAATTCGCATGGAAAGTGAGAAATGAATCAAAACCGGTTTAGTACATTATATCATTGTGCGAGGAAATGTGTTTATGATCGTAACATCAAAAAATAATAGATAGAATACCACACGAGAGTTCGATGAAGTAGAAAATAATTCTCCAGATTTCTTTCTCAAACTTGTTGCCATTTGGCAATAGCCACTTGAGCCCGTTGGGCTCTCGTGTCTATTGCCTGGCAACAAGTTTTCGAAAATCTGTCAAATTATTTTCACTTTATTCTCGCTCTCTTGTGATATTACAACTGATAATCCAATCAATAGAGATATTGACCTAACAAAAATTCAAAAACAGCTGAAATTCAGGAATTCTAAAGTATGAAGTATTCATTAAGTTATTCTTTACCATGCCATGAAATAAAAAAAAACTCCGAATTTTCATATTTTGAGCTACAACTCCAGAAGTATTGAAGATATGAAAAAATGTCCTGATAAAAGTTGTAGCTCGTTGTTGTTTCTACAAAAATGTTTTCTATAAATTTTGCGATTAATGATGTTGTTGGGGAGATAAACGCGATTTTCCACTTGTAGTCTAGCGCCCGGTTGTTGGAACAAAACATGGCACCGATTTTTATATAACCGGATTAGTCAGTCGATGTTCCCCGGTACTAAGAGCTGTTTGAAAAAAGCCAAAGCACATGAAATGTAGAAAAAACTCCCATCTTTCACATGAGACTAGTTTCGAAGTTCATACAAAATCCAATCATATAAAGATTTCGGATTGAATATCTGTTAATCCAATGAATAAGTAGTAATTTAGGACATAAATTCACATTGACTGTGCCAACAGTGACCATTATCCCATATGGTATAATATCATAAAAAGAACAAAGATGGCAAAAATAACTTTGGGAAATTCAACACAGTTTATAGGAAAGCTGACTAGAATAATAGGTATTCTAATTTCATAGAAGATAAAATAGATAACACATATGAATTTGCAGAATTAAGTGAAATAATGGAAGAGGCAGCAGAACATCCATTCCAATATAATAATTTGAGAAACAGTCTACGTATTTTATTAAAACAAGTAACAGAATTTGCGTTATATGTGAGTATCGATGTCATCGATAAAGAAATAAATGAAAAAGACAAAACTTGGGTTAGAAATAGGATGTCCAGAAGAACTCAACTAGGCCTTAATTCTGAGAAAGTTACAAACTGAAGATCCTCAAGAATCTATGATGTATATGAGCACGTCAAAAGAAAAGTTTGATGAACTATTGTTGCACCAACGGGGGGCAGGCTGCTGTTCTACTGTCCTGTCTTGATTAGTGGCCACGTTTATACCGTATGTGAATTTGGTAACCTTACCAAGTGTGTGTAACCAAATTCAAACCAAATGTATTAGTAATCGTTTATTTACATCGTGTTTTGTCAAATGACTAATTAACCAACTTGTTTCTGGTTTGGTATTTATTTAGTCATGTAACCAAGAGAAAGGTTTGAATCTCTGCTATCTAATTCGGAATTGCGTCATCTGTCAATGACAATGTCTGGATGTCAGTGAACTCAGGCTCAGTTATTTTAAATTTCATTTGTTCAGCAGTTTTTGTAAAGCCCCTACTCAACATGTCTTCTTCCAGGCTCTTGTAAATGTCTAGGTGCCATCCAAAATTGATATAATTTTTTTGTCCAAAAATATTTGGAGAAACGCACTGGTTTCTTCATCTGTCCAATTAATACCTTTGGACTTTTTTATAGGAGGTTCTGAACTGCAGCAACTCATTTTTTATAAAATATACCAAAAATATATAAAACAATTTCCGAGGTAATGATGCGGAAACTAAGGTTAGGAATCACAAAACATATTTTTCACTGATGGTGGATTTATGCAACACTAATTAACAATTATCAAGTAACAATTATCAATTAGCAATTAACAAGTCGCGAAAATGATGGCATTTATGCACATTCAATTAACAATTAAGGAAGAAAAGTAAGCATGCGCACAAGTCCATACAACACGGGAAATTGCCGAACGAGGTCGATCAAAATGGCATCATCAATTTCCATTTTTACAGTATATTTTCACAAACAAATAAAATTCCAAAAGACGCCACAACCCACAACAAAAACAAACCAGAATATTTTATTCAGTGAAAGTTGGATTAGCTTTCGTCATCGCACGTACCAATCCACGGTCATCTGCGTACTAGTTGCGCACTAGAAGAAAATTTGGTTCAATTAAAGTAAGAAGTTGAAAGTTGGCCAACTTTCTACTTGTTAATTGTTGATTGATAATTATTACTTGTCTGCATAAACACGGCCATTGTAGGATGATGGTTGAACTTAATAATTGATAATTGTTAATTGGTGCTGCATAAATCCACCATAACTCTCTCTCGCTCTCTTTTTTATGGCTATTGTTTCCATTCGGTTCGTTCAGCCAGTGCGATAACCATAACAGAACGCTTAGCAATCTTTCAAACCAAAATTTACAGTCACGGTGGGTAAAACTTATCATACTGTTTACACCATCTTAATCAACTTAGTATTATAGTCTGGTACACAACAAATTTCGGTACCAAACCAAGCTAGTTACTTGACCAAGTGCACAGTTTATACCACACTGACTAACAGAATTTGGTTGGAATATAATCATTAGTCTGCATACCAAGACACGGTATAAACGTGGCCACTGGCTTTGGTTTACTGTGCTGTCTCGAAATTTCCAAACAAACGCCAATACTGCCCTGACTTGCTGGCCTGGCCCACTGTGCTGGTGTGTGTGCAATAGCCTTAAAGGATTTTCTCCACAGGGCCGGATTCAAAGGTGTGGAGGCCCTGGGGCAACAAAGGCGTGGAGGCCCCTAATTATTTTTCAAACAAGTTAAAAAAGAATCTTTCAAGTGTTTGAATAATTTATTGCGGAACAAATCAAATTATTTCAACACAAACCTACCTACCTACATATGGTATAATAAAATACAAGAAATAAATCTAAATAAATTACAGCGATACGATATGATATTTTTCTATTTTTCCATGTGGATGAATTCATTTTTTCTGTTTATAATAGTGTGATGATTTACTTTGTGATTGTTTCCCGCATATACACATGATTTATCGGATCGAAGATTGATATTAACCATTAACGCGCTTTGGAATGTTCAAAACGAAAAATGAGTGGAAAAAGTGGGAGAACTGCTCTTCTGTCAGATTTTTTTTTATATATTGATTCATTTGAAAATATGAACAGGATGTTCATAAAATCAGATGTGGAATCATCTGCGACTGAAAGATAAACTTTAATCGCTATCTTCCATCGTTCAATATAACCTCTTGTGGGGAATTCATGTTGAAAAGAGAAACATTCTCTGTTTTATAGAAATATTTTTCTGTGAACTGAAAAATCTACGATAAAAATGAAGTTATTTTTTGTAATATCTAACTAATATTTAACTACTTCCCCGGCTAAAGCCACGCTGAACATTTTGCATATAATTCGGTATTTGTTAGAAAATTTTACTTAATAATTTCCATTGTGGGGGCCCCTCCCTTGTGGAGGCCCCGGGGCTACAGCCCCGGTTGCCCCCCTCTTAATCCGGCCCTGTTTCTCCACCTTAAAAAAAAAGTGGCTTGCTCATCATCTCCAGATATTAGGCAAGGACACCTGTACCGTTTTTCGAGTTTGATACAAAATGCCAAAAATTGCTCTCGTTGAAAATACCACCTGGTAGATCTGTATGAAAAAATGAACAGGATGTTCATAAAATCAGATGTGGAATCATCTGCGACTGAAAGATAAACTTTAGTCACTATCTTCCATCGTCAAGATAACCTCTTGTGGGGTATTCATGTTGATAAGGGAAACATTCTCAATTGAATATTGAGATTTTTTCTTTTGAGTTAGGGTCCTTTCTCAGTATCTATCAGATGTAGTTCAATGTGCAGCGTGGCTTTAGCCGGGGAAGTAGTTGTTTTCTATTAGATATTCCCGAAAAAAAATCATTTTTATCGTGGATTTTTCAATTCACAGAAAAATCTTTTTATTCAATATTCAATTGAGAATGTTTCCCTTTTCAACCACCAGGTATTTGTGCGATGATGTACACCCTACACTGTATTTAACGCCTCTCGCACCTTATGTCCTGTTTTAAGTAATTTTTGCCTACATAGAACTGAAATATTGGCATCGAGTGACTTCACTTCGATGGTCGCTCGAACCATAGAAAAATATTCGAAAATAATTGAGGAAATATTACCTAAATCCATCACGATGTCTGTTCTGAGTACTTGATGATCTCCCGTGAGAGTATCAACTTCAACTTCCGTACCCGCTACACCGTACGTGAAATAATTGAACATATTCCCTTCTGCTGTATCCCAATTATAACCGAGATCGGGTGTTTTGTGGAACCCAGTAGATGCCAAACTGATCCTGTCAAAATAGGCAGACTTCACCCATTGCTCCCAGGTACTATTTGGATTCGCTTCCTTGTAGGGTTTTAGTCGTTCTTTGAGAATTGTGCAGGCTTCCTGAAATGAAAAAAAATACGATTTAGATGTCAGTATAACCCAATATTGTCTATACAGTGCTTCTCAAAAGTCCCCTCCCCCCCTCTTATTTTTGGAACGATTATACATAAACAAGTGAAATTTGGAAACTGAATATAAAAGGTTGTAAACTTCCCTACTAGTGCTGATAGATGACGAAATCGTCAAAGATGACATCACAAGGCCATTGTGACCAATAATTTTAAATTGAACCCTACGGCAAGCGACACCTGTTTTAAAAGGTATCGAAAAAACCTATTCAATGATTCTAATTTTGTTTGTGTTTATGGCAGTTTTGGCAACTCGCTTTTAAAAAACGCAAAGCTGTGATGAATTAAATCAGTTGATACTAAAATTCCAAATTCAAGCTCCGCCTCTGGATAGTTGTCAAATAAGCTGACGTTTTTGTTAGTCTCCCTAATTCGACGTTTTTGTAATTGTCCAAGTTTTCTTACATTTAATAATTTGTGTATTGTTGATCGAACGTTCAACTGTCTCAGCTGCTTTCGGTACATTTAATATTTTTGTACATTTTAATAATTTGTTAAACTGTTGTGAGCCGAACGTTTAAGTGCTCCAAGAAGCGAAATGGTACGTGCTTTAGGTGATAAAGTAGCAGCGATCCTAATTCTTGGTGAAACTGGACAAAATATTCATGCAGCAGAACTCATTTTTAATGAGAGGTTTCCCGATCGCCCCGTTTCGAGGGAGCTTCTTCGTAAGTTTGAAACAACGGGTAGTTTAATGATGCGAAACGATCTGGCAGACCACAAATTTCTGATGAGAAAAAAATTTATATACTGGCAGAAGTAATAGTTAATCCTACTTCTTCAACAACTCACGTTGCATCTACCTGTGAAGTCAGTCGAAGTACAGTACGCAGGGTGTTGAAAAAAAACAAATTTCATCCATACAAATTAAAAATGGTTCATCAACTCTCCGACGACGACCCAGACCGAAGACTAGAATTTTGTGAAAATATGGAAACTAAAATTAACCAACAGCCAGACTATGTCAAAACAATTTGTTTTAGTGACGAAAGTACTTTCTATCTAAATGGAAATGTAAATTCACAGAATGTGAGGTATTGGAGTGACGCAAATCCTCACCTGTTTCGTGAAACACATACCCAATTTCCCCAGAAGGTGAATGTTGGGGCAGGTATCTTGGGAAACCACATCGTTGGGTTTCTTTTTTTAAATACAAATTTAACTGGTGAGGTTTATCTGGAGCAGTTGCAAAACGCAATAGAACCATTAATCCTTGAAATTTTGGAAGGTAATCCAGATGAATTTGGCAATTTGGAAATAACATTCCAACAGGATGGTGCTCCTCCACACTATTACGGTGCAGTAAGACGGTATTTGGATGAAGAGTATCGTGGTAGATGGATTGGACGACGAGGTTCAACGGAATGGCCAGCTCGATCACCGGACCTCACACCTTTAGATTTTTTTTCTATGGGGGTACCTTAAATCGAAGATTTACGCCACTGAACCTGACAATATTGAAGTTTTAAAACAACGTATTGTTGCAGAATGTGAGGCTGTTTCCGCAGACACATTTGCAAAAGTACGAGAAGAGTTTAAAAATAGGATATTTCACTGTCAGGAAGTAAATGGAGGTCACTTCGAGCAATTTCTTTAAGTAGATACTGATTCTTAAATCTGTAATTAATATCATACTGAATGGAATTTAAATTTTAATGTTTACTATGAGCCATTAAAACTGCCATAAACACAAACTAAATAAGTATCATTGAATAGGTTTTTTCGATACCTTTCAAAAGAGGTGTCGCTTGCCGTAGGGTTCCATTTAAAATTATTGGTCACAATGGCCTTGTGACGTCATCTTTGACGATTTCGTCATCTATCATCACTAGTAGGAAAGTTTACAACCTTTAATATTCAGTTTCCAAATTTCACTTGTTTATGTATAATCGTTCCAAAAATAAGAGGAGGGGAGGGGACTTTTGAGAAGCACTGTATTTGTTGGCCTATCGCATTCAGATGAACATAAAATGTGCATGGAAAATTGGAATTGTGCAACAGAAAACTTTTCAATAACACAATTTTCGAAGGTGCGTTAGAAAGTTTTTTTCGAGTCGTTTTCAAAAGATAAATGATTCAAAATGACATTTTTAGGGTAAATCCATACTTTGAGAAATGCTGTACGAATGGGAAAAACTTTGGATACATCAACAGCATTTTTGCAAGATAATCTTAAAAATGTAATAAATAATATCCAACCTATAATGAAAATATTTTCTCTACCGTTGTCCACTGCTTTCTATTCAAAACATTCATTCTGTTATTGAATTATACCCTCCTGGAGAAAACCCGGATGTTTTGCTCTTCAGGGAGAACTAGAAGTTTTTTTTGAGATATGTATTAAGAGCAACGTTGCATCAATGGATGATATGAATATAGCAATAGAACGTAACGATGTTCTAAAGCTATCCTTTCGACTGTGTCAGCAAATTTTCACTGCAGGATATTCGGTAGCAAAAAACTAAAGATCACATAGTACGCTAAAGTTTGTGAAGAATGAGCTGCGTCCACAGATGGGCAACGAAAGATTAGATTCGCTCATGATAATTAAATCTGAAAAGGACCTTTGTGACTCGATGGATATTCAGCATACAGTGCTTCTCAAAAGTCCCCTTCCCCCCTCTTATTTTCGGAACGATTATACATAAACAAGTGAAATTTGGAAACTGAATATTAAAGGTTGTAAACTTCCCTACTAGTGATGATAGATGACGAAATCGTCAAAGATGACGTCACAAGGCCATTGTGACCAATAATTTTAAATAGAACCCTACGGCAAGCAACACCTCTTTTAAAAGGTAGCGGAAAAATCTATTCAATAATACTAATTTTGTTTGTGTTTATGGCAGTTTTAATGGCTCATTAGTGAACATTAAAATTTAAATTCCATTCAGTATGATATTAATTACAGATTTAAGAATCAGTATCTACTTAAAGAAATTGCTCGAAGTGACCTCCATTTACTTCCTGACAGTGAAATATCCTATTTTTAAACGCTTCTCGTACTTTTGCAAATGTGTCTGCGAAAACAGCCTCACATTCTGCAACAATACGTTGTTTTAAAACGTCAATATTGTCAGGTTCAGTGGCGTAAACCTTCGATTTAAGGTACCCCCACAGAAAAAAATCCAAAGGTGTGAGGTCCGGTGATCGAGCTGGCCATTCCGTTGAACCTCGTCGTCCAATCCATCTACCACGATACTCCTCATCCAAATACCGTCATACTGCACCGTAATAGTGTGGAGGAGCACCATCCTGTTGTTTTTTTTTTTTTTGTTTTTAATCGCTTTCTTAGTTGTTTGACCAACCCTCAGAAGTTAATGAAAACTTGTACGAGTTAAGATCACGGGGACCTTACCTTTTATAGTGGGATCCGAAACCACTCTTGGGACCTTGAAAAAAATTTTTCACCAGCTGCGGGAATGTCATTTCCAAATTGCCGAATTCATCTGGATTATCTTCCAAAATTTCAAGGATTAACGGTTCTATTGCATTCTGCAACAGCTCCAGATAAACCTCACCAGTTAAATTAGTATTTAAAAAAAGATGCCCAACGATGTGGTTTCCCAGGATACCTGCCCAAACATTCACCTTCTGGGGAAATTGGGTATGTGTTTCACGAAACATGTGAGGATTTGCGTCGCTCCAATACCTCACATTCTGTGTATTTACATTTCCATTAAGATAGAAAGTACTTTCGTCACTAGAACAAATTGTTTTGACATAGCCTCGCTGTTGGTTAATTTTAGATTCCATATTTTCACAAAATTCTAGTCTTCGTTCTGGGTCGTCGTCTGAGAGTTGATGAACCATTTTCAATTTGTATGGATGAAATTTGTTTTTTTTTCAACATTCTGTGTACTGTACTTCGACTGACTTCACAGGTAGATGCAACGTGAGTTGTTGAAGAAGTAGGATTAACTATTACTTCTCCCAGTATATCAATTTTTTTCTCATCAGAAATTTGTGGTCTGCCAGATCGTTTCGCATCATTAATACTACCCGTTGTTTCAAACTTACGAAGAAGCTCCTTTAAATAAGTCCTCGAAACGGGGCGATCGGGAAACCTCTCATTAAAAATGCGTTCTGCTGCATGAATATGTTGTCCAGTTTCACCAAGAATTAGGATCGCTGCTACTTTATCACCTAAACCACGTACCATTTCGCTTCTTGAAGCACTTAAACGTTCGGCTCACAACAGTTTAACAAATTATTAAAATATACAAACATATTAAAAGTACCAAAAGCTGCTAAAACAGTTAAAACGTTCGATCAACAATACACAAATTATTAAATGTAAAAAACTTGGACAATTACAAAAACGTCGAATTAGGGAGACTAACAAAAACGTCAGCTTATTTGACAACTTTCCAGAGGCGGAGCTTGAATTTGGAATTTTAGTATTAACTGATTTAATTCATCACAGCTTCGCGTGTTTTAAAAGCGAGTTGCTAAAACTGCCATAAACACAAACAAAATTAGTATCATTGAATAGGTTTTTTCGGTACCTTTTAAAAGTGGTGTCGCTTGCCGTAGGGTTCCATTTAAAATTATTGGTCACAATGGCCTTGTGACGTCATCTTTGACGATTTCGTCATCTATAATCACTAGTACTAGTACTAGTAGTTTACAACCTTTAATATTCAGTTTCCAAATTTCACTTGTTTATGTATAATCGTTCCAAAAATAAGAGGGGGGGAGGGGACTTCTGAGAAGCACTGTATAATAAGTGCGTGGACTAAGTTAAAAACACGAAGAATACAAATTGTACAATGAATTGATTTGTGTATTGAACAATATATTTTATAATGATATGTGAATAATTTCTTCGTTTCTTAAGCTGATAATTTATTTTTAGTGTTATTTCAGTAAAATCAAAACAAATGTTTTATTGTTGATAAAAAGTTATTAGATATTAGATGTTTTATCTCATATTGATGACAGTGATGAGAACCTATTGACAGTTGGGAAAATCGCCTACAAATCCCTCCCGCCCCCCTCCCCCCCAATAATACGCCTTCGGTTCGTCCCTGTAAGTTATAAAAGAAAAACATTTTTCATTTTGTAAATTCGAATGCTAGTAACTTAGTAACGAAGGATTTGGAACACCTTGAATATAGGATATTTATATTTCGCAAATTGAAAGTTTTTGCCATAGAAAATAGCGATTAAACTCTCTGAGATCTACGAAAATGGTGGATAATTTGTTTTCTAAGCAGTAATTGCAATTTGATGATATTGGTAAACATAGATGCATCTTCTAGTATTCCATGCTGATCAACTCATTTTTTTTTCAATGAATATATTGCTTTTGAGGATAATTACTAACCAGTACAGCCATTCCATTCAAATCCGAGCCAGAGCTAGCCGCTGTTGGCGACGTATTTGGAACTTTATCGGTTGCAGTTTCATTTATGTAAATTTTATCGACAGATATTTCCAGAGCCCTACTCGCAACCTGGATCATCTTAGTGTGCAGACCTTGACCCATTTCTACACCACCGTGAGAAATGAGCACAGACCCATCAGTGTAGATGAGAACCAATGCACCAGCTTGGTTCAGGTATGGAGCACTGAATGCTATTCCGAACTTTGTAGGAATAATACTGACTCCTCTTTTCTTGTAGCGGTTTTCTCTGAAAAAAAAAAGTTAGTCAGTCGATTAGACTCACTTCGTGTTTTGGCTGGAATTTTGGGCATAATATAATTCCGAATTCGATAAAAAGAGATTCACGAATTTGGCTTACGCTGCGAAAAGTCGACAATTTAGTATTTTGAATAACAACACTTCAGTTGTAAATAAACATAATAGAGAAATGTAAAGACTGCACTCAACGAATTTGTTTGTTTATAGCTTATCATTGATTTGACAAACATTGTATATAGTCTAGTTAACAAGTGCTTTTTAGGTCAAATTTTTTTCGCATTCTCCGAAAATTATAATTGAGGTGTCATTCGATTCGGAATGGCATGTAGATATTTTTGAGGAAATGCTAAGGCCGCTCGCAAAAATTGCAATAGTTATAAACAAGTAAGTGAAAAAAAAAGTGGGGTTTGGTTTTTCGCCAATATCTCAAAAATTATTCGAGATAATTCAAATTTGAAAAAAGATGCAAAAACAGGAGGAAATTTCCTAAGAAAAAGTTCGAACTCCCGGAACTGTAGGACCAATATTTATAATTTTCCCAGAGGGTTGAAAATACGCCCGAAAACGGGTTCTCCGGCTTGCGCAAGCCACGTCCCCTTCGGACCTTTAATGAATAAATATTATTTAAACTTATTAAACTTAAAAATTAAAAATTGAAAAAATTCAGGCGCCTGCAGGATAGATCAATAAACAATAATCCGTGGTCCAAAAGTTTTTATCGCGATTTGTCAATAAGTTATCCATTAGTTAATTAACAATTTTTTGTAGCACGAACATTAATTAACATTGCAAGTGCGATAATTGTTAAACTATTAATCTGAGAATGTTTTCCTTTCGTGGAGCTATTTCTCAAAGGTTTAAGAATAGATTCCCGTAGGAAAAATTGAAAAATTGTCAATTTTTGTTTTGTTATTAACAATTTACTAAGGTGAAAAATTATAAAGCTTCATTAAACATTGAAAAACACTTTTTTTTATAATATTATCATTGATCCGTTTTCTTATGATCAGAAGCTACTTAAAAAGGATTTTTAATAATTTTTATCTCCTATTTTTAAAAAATTAATTAATTTATGATAATTTAAAAATTTTATAACATAATCTTTGATGATAATTATGATTTTTCAAGAAAAATAGAATTTTATTGCTTAAAAACGCATTGGTTAGATAACATTTTTTTTTACCACTTGTTATGAAAATTAAGGAACCATTTTTTTTAAATCATTTTTATCTTGGTCTTAGATATTAAAAAAAAACGTTTATCATTTAAATTTTCATTGTTTATTTAATAAACAATTTGTTATAAACAAATGAATTATCTCTTTGTATTTTTTCTTTTTCTACTCAAAAAAAACAAAAACAACCATGTATTATTTTTAGAAAAAAAGAAATAATTATATTTTTTATTGAACTTTAAATTTTCTGTTCTCTTTCATTTCACCACTCTGACCTGGTTTTTTATGTTTAATTTTATTTTAACTTTTTAACTAATGGAGATACAAGGAAAAAATTCAAGACTTATTTATTCTTTATTAATTAAACAACAAATTAAGCCAACATTTGAAGCTCTCACTCAATTATTTATTTAATTTATACCATTTGTTTATAAAAATAATCTTTCAGAAAAAAAAAACTCTACAATATTTTATAAATAAACTTACTTGAATTAAATAACATTTCTAATTAATTTTTAGTTACTAAGATGCTTAGGCTAATAAACTTGGAGAATTTTTTTTTCAAACTCATTTTTATTCATAATTAAAAAAATTACCGAGAAAACCAAAATTTATAAGCTAAAATTGTTGATAAATATATGTTAGATAAAAAGTTACATAAGTTGTATGGTCATGGTTATATTAGTTTATGAGATATTTAGACATAAAAGTAGAAAACAGTTTTGCTCAATTTGTTGTTTAATCAATAAAGAATAAATAAGTCTGAAATTTTTTCCTTGTATCTTCATTAGTTAAAAAGTTATAATAAAATTAAACATAAAAAACCAGGTCAGAGTGGTGAAATGAAAGAGAGCAGAAAATTTAAAGTTCAATAAAAAATATATATATATATATATATTTTTTCTAAAAATAATACATGCTTGTTTTTGTTTTTTTGAGTAGAAAAAAAAAATACAAAGAGATAATTCATTTGTTTATAACAAATTGTTTTATAAAATAAAAATAAAATTTAAATAATAAACGTTTTTTTTTAATATCAAGACCAAGATAAAAATATTTAAAAAAATGGTTCCTTAATTTTCATAACAGGTGGTAAAAAAAAATTTTATTTATCAAATACGTTCTTAAGCAATAAAATTCTTTTTTTAAGAAACGTTTTTTTTGAAAAATCATAATTATCATCAAAGATTGTTATGAATTTTTTTTTAAATTATCTCATAAACAACGCATTTGTATATAACAATTTTCTAAACAATAGGAGATAAAAATTATATAAAATCATTTTTAAGTAGCTTCTGATCACAAGAAAACGGATCAATAATAATATTATGAAAAAAAAGTGTTTTTCAATGTTTAATGAAGCTTTATAATTTTTCACCTTAGTAAATTGTTAATAACAAAACGAAAATTAACAATTTTTCAATTTCTCCAACGGGAATAGATTCTTAGACCTTTGAAAAATAGCTCCACGAAAGGAAAAGATTCTCAGATTAATAGTTTAACAATTATCGAATTGCAATGTTAATGTTCGTGCTACAAAAAATTGTTAATTAACTAATGGATAACTTATTGAAAAATCGCGATAAAAATTTTTGGATTACGGATTGATCTATCTTGCAGGTGCCTGAATTTTTTCAATTTTTAATTTTCATATTTAATAAGTTTAAATAATATTTATTCGTTAAAGGTCCGGAGGGGACGTGCTTGCGCAAGCCGGAGTACCCGTTTTCGGGCGTATTTTCAACCCTCTGGGAAAATTATAAATATTGGTCCTACAGTTCCGGGATTCCAAAACTTTTTCTTAGGAAATTTTCTCCTCTTTCTGCATCTTTTTCAAATTTGAATTATCTCGGATAGTTTTTGAGATATTGGCGAAAAACCAAACCCCCTTTTTTTCACTTAATTGTTTATAACTATTGCAATTTTTGCGAGCGGCCTTAGCATTTTCTCAAAATATATCTACATGCCATTCCGAATCAAATGACACCTCAATCATAATTTTCGGAGAATGCGAAAAAATTTTGACCTAAAAAGCACTTGTTAACTAGACTAATATGAGTATATGATTCTCTGCCTATTAGTCAAAGAAATATTTTTCACATGAATTAAATTGTTTTAATCTGTGGCCAAAACACCGAAACTGAATAATGAAACGAAAGCAAATACGTACCTATTGAATTTTCTCGCTTTCTCCCTCCTCCCATGGTAATCGAACGAACGCATGCATTTTTGCCAACATTGGTCAAGAGTGCAGTTTATCAGTCTTTGGTTAAATGGAGTTGAATCCCCCTCTTTGTACAAATTGATCTCGCTTACGAGGACCGGGTCTTTTTTCAAATAATCCGCTATGTGTTGATTCATACATTCAGCCACATACATTCCTTGTGGCCCTCCGAATCCCCTGAATGCAGTGTTGGAAGGCAAGTTAGTCTTACAGGCAAAACCTTTTACTCTACACACGGGTATTCTGTACGCATTTTCAAAATGTGTAAGGGCTCTATCCATCACCTAAAAAAAATTGGAGATTTTACGTAAAGCTCGTTGTAGATGGCGGAAGTACCATGTAACCAAGGCGGTACCCAGGGGGGGTTTAGGTTTAGAAATCTGTAAAATATATCTGGAATAAGGTGCATATAAGGTACATAGCATACACTAATTCACATTTTTCAATTTTGTTTAAATACCCTTAGTTTTTATAAATATAAACTTATTGTAATATTCCAACTAAGGATCCTGAGAAGTATTTCCAAATTAATTAAAGTTGTTACCAACTTTAAAAATTCATGTACGAGACAAATTTCTCCCAATTAATTCAAGCACGTGGGGGATTGGGTGAGAAAATTTTATACCGGAATTATATTTAAATAGAAAAAATTTAATATTTATTTTGACGTTATTCACAAATAAATAGAAGGCTGCGTGTAATGGGAGTTTTGGGGGAGATTTTTTTCTGATTTTCCCCGTTCCCTAGTAAAATGAAATATATTATATCAGATAAACTATTATGTAAAATTAATTGATTTCATACAATTTTCGTACTAGGTTTCAGGGAAATGTTAATATTGACTAAAAATGAAAGTGGATACGTTCGTATTGCGGGAGATATTTTTTGATTTTCCCCGTGCCCTAGTAAAATAAAATATATAATATCAGATAAATTGATATAAAATTGATTGTTTTCATACAATTTTCTTACTGGGTTTTAGGGAAATGTCAATATTGATTAAAAATGGAAGTAGATGTTTGTATTGGGGGATATTTTTTTTCCCCGTGGCCTAGTAAAATAAAATTTATAATATCAGATATATTATTATATAAAAATAATTGATTTCAGATAATTTTCTTACTAGGTTTCAGGGAAATGTGAATACTGACTACAAACAAACTTGATATACAGCAAAAAATATATAACTATACCTATACATATATACTTGAATATTTTTCACATTCTTTCAGGTTTAATTCTAAGAAAAATTAATATTAGTGGTAATAATTTGTTTTTAAAATAATTCAGGAAATCGGGATATTTTATTCTTTATTCTAAATAGAATGTTGTTGGCGTATGTTGCCGGTTAAAAAAATATTTTGTAAAGTTAGCCATGGATTTGACATTCACTTCTCCTGTCAATCAATATTCTATTTGTGGCATTATAAGTTCTTCATTGTATACAATCATAAGTGTTAGTAAAAAAGTGATCATAAAATGAACTTTCAATCGTATGAATTGTGTTCCTTTTGCAAAGAATCACAGCACATTAAAATGTACCATAAAAATGTAAAATATCTAACATACCTAGTGGAAGAATCTGGATTAAATCCTGAGCAAGAAAACTTATTTAAAGAGATTGGCAACATTCTGCGTGATATTGTGCCTTCTTTTGGACACAAATCTAATACTCAAAGAAATAAACTGGTGTCTCAGTACTATTTTTATTTTATGAAACACAGGCATATTGTTAAAAAAAACACCGGTTTTGTGTTTTATTCACCACTTAGGAAAGAGGAGGTAGAAGTGGAATTTTTGAAGAATTTAAAATTAATTAATGATATTATAGAATGTACACCTTAATAAATTGTTGTAATATTTCCAGCTTATAAAGTAAGTAAATAAAAAATATTGTCAATATAATTTCAATATTATTTTTGTCTAATTATATGATAGCTGTCATGTGCCGGGAAATTTCCACCTATTAATTTTACGTCTACATGCTAATGTGGTTGAAACATTTTCAGAAAATTTGCTGGTTACCATAGTAACAATGTCGAAATAAAGCATCTGATTGGTTGAAAATGACAGGTATAAAATTTTCAGTATAAGTAAGTGAGACGTGTGCAGGTCGATTTATTGTGTGATAATACACATAGAATAGAAATCTACAATACCTCAGGTTGCTCGTGAGAAAATCAATACATAAAAAATGGAATATTTCCAAAATCAATATGAAACCTCTATTACAACAGATCTTTTAGAGTTATTCGAAAAATTATTTCGCTGTTCGAAAAGACCATTTGATTACTTCATAATTTGTTATGGAAAAAAAATAGAAAAAAAAATTTACAAAATTTTTATCATATACTTTTAATTTTTATTATTTAAAAATCAATTTTCAAGAATACGTTGGCGATAGTCATTTGAACACAATGGAACACGCCATCCGTGTGGTGTTATTGGTGTCCGCTATTTATATACAGGGTGTTATGTAATAAGTGTCCTGTAATATTTTTCAGGACGATTCCTCGGTTATTTATAAGGTGAAAAGTTCTTATAAGCATAGGTCCGCAAGGCCTTCATTTTTGATATACAGGGTGTTGAGAATTTATTTTTATTTTGGTTTTTCGTGAATAATTTTAAAATAATGTCGATATTTGGACGAAAATTGGTATTTGGTGATTTTTTAATATGAAAAATTCAAATTTGATCTTAGTTTGGCCCTTAATTGTGGGGGCGCCGCCTAAGGTCCTTGTCTCTTTTGGGGAGTCACAACTTTGTCGTGCATGTATGTATCACATTTTCTAGGAGAAAAATCGATCATTTTTACGTGAAAAAGGTATTTTTTCAAAAGTCGCTAAAGCAGCCGTTTTCGAGAATTTTGATTTAAATTAATCGATGCATGTGTTTGTAAAAAGTGAAACAATTTTGAAAATTTTTTTTTAATTCAACATAGAAACATTTCAAACACTAATTTTTAAACAACAATAAACAACGAAACACTAGATATAAATCTAAATCAAAATCACAATAAATGTTCGAAATGTCCACCTCCTGCCTGTATGCCCGCATCCAATCTTCTTCTCATTGATTCGCGCACTCTTTGGAAAATTCCTGGAGTATTTTGAATCGTTCTACAAGAGTTAATTATTCGATTACTTGATTCTTCTTCGACTGGTAAATTAGGGATTTTAGATGTCCCCACAGAAAAAATCCAAACTGTTAAGGTCTGGTGACCTAGGGGGCCATGGTAGAGGCCCTCTTCGACCTATCCAACGGTTACCAAAAGTTTGATCTAAAAATTCTTGGAAATGTGATTCCTGCATCGCACGGGAGTTTTCCTCTGGCCACAAATGATTGTTGTGAAAATTGCGTATAGCGTTTCGTGAGAAATTTGCTTCGTCGCTAAATATCAAATCAATCAAATCAATCAAAATATACTTTATTGTCAGAAGATTTTGCAACCCATAGACAAAGATTTGTAGGTATAAATATAAACATAACTAAGGGTATATAGATAAAAACTAATAAATTAGACAAAATTTGAACATAACAATTACAGATACAGTAAAAATAAAATAGAATACACGTAATTTTAAAATGATTCATTATAATACTCATGTAGGCTATAATAGGGTCTATCAGCTAGCAAGTTTCTCACTGCTTTCTTGAATTGTACGTTGGTCAGATTTGCAGACCTTATATCTACTGGTAAGTGATTGAATAATTTTCCACCATTATAAAAAATGGAATCCTTGATTAATGTTGAGTTGGGTATGGGAAGTCTGATATTACATATGCTATTACGAGTAGCATAAGGAGAAGAAACAAAGTCAAACTCCGTTTTATGTTTGTACCATACAGTTTCAAGAATAAACAGTGCAACGACAGCTAAAATCTTATTGGCCGCAAAATAATTTCTGCAGGATTCCCTAGGTTTGACTTTACAGAGACACCTTACAGCCCTTTTCTGCAATATCAACACAGAAGTGAGAAGGGTTGCACTGCATGTTCCCAAAAAGGTATTCCATATCTTATTTGGGAGTCAATTAAAGCGTAGTAAACCGTTTTTGCTGTGTGAAAACCCAGCTCATTAGAAACCACCCTGGAGGCAATTTTACTCTTAAGTTGTCTGACGTGTTCGTCAAATTTAAGCCTATTATCAATAACTACACCAAGAAATTTTGTGTTCAATTTTTTTCCAAGATATCATTGTCTATTGAGAGTTCATTTAGCAGACATTTAAATGTCATTATATTTGTTTTGGAGATATTCAAGGATAATAAATTAGCATCACACCAATTTTTAACTTTTTCCAAATCAGATGATATCTTTTTATGTAGCTCTGCTGGGTTCTTTTCCTTCCACAATATTGTTGTATCATCCGCGAAGAGAGTAAAGCTGCCAGATATATCTATCATAGTCAAGTCATTAATATATAACAAAAACAGAATTGGACCTAACACAGAACCCTGTGGCACACCAGATGTAATTGCCCTGCTTTCTGAGAGTTCCGATGTTCTTACCATTTGACTTCGCCCTGAGAGGTACGATTTAAACCAATTGTACGTCGCCCCTCTGCAGCCATACCGGTGAAGTTTTTTGAGTAATATTTCATGATTAACGCAATCGAAAGCCTTCGAAAGGTCACAGAAAATTGCGGCGGCTACTTCACCAGCATTTATTTCTGAATACGTTTTATAAAGGAAAGAGAATATTGCATCACTTGTATCTTTTTCCGTCTGGAACCCAAATTGGTTGTTGCTCATGATATCATGCAAATTTAAGAAATCATTCAATCGTTTCTTCACTAATTTTTCAATAATTTTCGCCAAGGTTGGAATAAGAGAAATGGATCGCAGATTGGAGGGATTATCCAAATCACCACCTTTATGTAGGGGAATAACAATTGAAGTCTTAAAGGAAAGGATTTGATTTTCAAATAAAAGATTTTGAATAAGGCATTGGAGAAACCAACGACAGAAGTTGATACGTAACGGAAAGTCACGAGGGAGTAGTGCCTGAACTCTTTGAATATGGTAGGGATATAACAAATTATCAATTAAAATTTTGCATACCACAACATGAGAAATGTTTAACGTCAGCGCTATTTTTCTGGAGCTTGTTTCCGGGTGTTCTCCTACCAGATTAAGAACTGCTTCCTCGGTTTCTGGGGTTCTTACCGTGATGTGCACCGACAGATGACTAGCTTTCTCAAAACTTCCTGTTTTCCTTAACCGAGCGTGAATTCTTGAAAACGTTTTTGAAGTAGGAGTTGTGCGGTTCGGATAACGCTCCTGATACAAACGTCTAGCCTCATATGCATTTCCGTTAGCAAGTCCGTATGTAAAATGTATGTCAGCATACTCTGCATTGGTAAAATTTACCATTTCTCAAAAAATAATCACAATAATAATAAATAAAACTATTTACCTATGCTTCAAGATATTATTTTTGACATGACAGCAAAAAAAAAAACATTGGAATAAACTTACTAGCCTACTTGGTACTTTTATTTGCAAAGAGTTCGCGAATCAATAAGAAGAGGATTGGATGCATCGATTAATTTAAATCAAAATATCTCGAAAACGGCTGCTTGTAGTGAAAAACACACCTATTTCACGTAAAAATGATAGAGGAATCGATTTTTCTACTAGAAAAGGTGATACATACATGCACGACAAAGTTGTGACTCCCCAAAAGAGACAAAGACCTGTAGGCGGCGCCCCCTACAATTAAGGCCAAACTAAGGTCAAATTTGAATTTATCATATTAAAAAATCCCCAAATACAAATTTTCGTTCAAATATCGACATGATTTTAAAAATTATTCACGAAATACCAAAATAAAAATAAACACCTTGTATATAAAAAATAAAGGCCTTGCGGACCCATGTGTATATGAACTTTTCACTTTATAAATAACTGAATAATCGTCCTGTAAAATATCGGGCAATTATTACATAACACCCTGTATACTTAATCGGATTCAAATGACCCTTGCATGGGAAATTACGTTTTGGTGCTAGAGTTATTCTAATTGGATGAAGAATAAGTGTTGAAAAAATATCATTCTAATAAAAAAATCTATTAGCACAAAATAATGTTTATTTCTAGGAATTGGAAATTATTTTTATATATCATTTACATTATCAAACCGTCGCTGATGAGATATGAGGTGTAGTCATGAAGGATCACATATAGTTATATTTGATTTTTCGGAAAGAAATATAGCCTAGTTACTCATACAAAGATTGAGAGAGTATGGAATTATGGAAGTGTGTTCAAAGTGTTTGGAATAAAATTCGACATTCAGAATATTTTGTCACATTTAAAAAACATATCGTGAAAATTCTCATATATGATGGGGTTGGCTCCGATATGAATAAGAAAAATAATAAGGACTCAATTTAACACTTACTGATATTGAAAGATCATTAGCATATCCACAATTACTATACAATTCGATATCGCACCCCAAAATCTTCCCATTTCCATCAAATGCAACTTTGTACCTAAAATAAAACGGGTGCCTAGCACCTGTCATCACGATATCTTCATCTCTATCTAGCATACATCTAAGAGGCCTCCTTAATTTTCTTGCAGCTATAGCCATCGGAATAGCTAGCAGAGATCCCTTCGACTCCTTACCTCCGAAGCCTCCACCCATTCTTTTTACCTTCGTTGTTATTCTGTTTTGAGGAACACCAATTACTAGAGCAATCAGTTTCTGAAACGAACAATATATTTTTATTGAGAAAAGGAAAATAGAACCAGTATACATACCGATACCTCTGTAGGATTTTGGGTGGAAGAAAAAATTTCTAATTCATCATCTTCTTTGGGTATAACAATACAAGCTTGAGTTTCCAGATAAAAGTGCTCTTGTCCGCCAAGCCTGCATTCCCCCTCTATCACATGTGGAGCTTCCTTTAATACTTGTTCAATATCACCTTTCACAATCACGTGAGAATAATCAAGATACGACTTATGTTTGATAGCATCTTCTATACTAATTATAACAGGTTCCAATTCCTCATAGGTAACTTTGACTTTTTTTGCTGCTCTCTGTGCGAGTGCTTGATCCTCAGCAACAATCATGCCCACTACTTGTCCTTGAGCTGTCACCTTTTCCGAGTAAAACGTCAGTTCATCGTGCACTATGGCTCCCCAAGTGCTACCTTTTTTAACGTCTTTACTGGAAAAAAATCCGTGAACACATTTCATGGCTAGCGCTTCTGATTCATCTATTTTAATTACATTCGCATGAGCCTTCGTACTCAAAACGAAAGCACAGTAGAGCTCGCCTTCTTGTCTAGGCATATCATCACAGTAAACGGCTTCCCCTGTAGCCTGCTTGTAAGCAGACATGTGAACTATGGGCCTTTGCAAGGAATCTACCCTATCCTGCGAATTGGGGTAAACAGTAAAATATTGTGAACTCTTGAGTTCGTGACCCGTGTATCCTTGTATGCCGCTCAGATCCCTTTTATCAAGCTGTGAGTCGGGCAAATATTTCTGAATCTGTCGAGAAATAGCGAGGTATGCTTTGAAAAATAAACTTAGCGTTAGGGATCTCCTATACTGGATCATTCCGCCAGGAGCACCAGGATCTAAAGGTAGATCTTCCAATAAACTGGCGAAAGCTAATTCCAAGGATCCTTTGTTCCACGGCAAACCCCTTAATTTTTCTTGAGTTTTGGGAGCTGATACAGTTTTGAAGGACATGCCCCCAAACCCGAAGCTTATATCAGAGATAACGTTCGATTTGGGCTCAAAAGTTACGTTAACCGCTTCATTCACAATGGCTATATCATCCTCTCGTCTTCGGGCTTGTTTGTAGGCCTCGAAATACTGATCCTCCTTCGTGAAAGGAATGAGAATAGAAAACAGTATTTCATCCGGTCTCACTATACTTTTTCTGTAACCAGTGAAGAAATTATTGTCTAGGAGAACTCTTCTTATGCCACCTCTTTCACTCAGCAATTCCAGCTCAGCTTTCGCAGCCATCAGTAGAGGAATCATGTCTGAGATGGGACTACCGGTCATAATGTTACTTCCTAGGGAACCTACACTCCGAATTTGCTTGCCAGCAAACCAGTTGAGCATGTTCACAGCGGATTGGAAAATTCTCGTTTTGTACTCGGGTTGGAGTTTTATTTGCTGCCTCAGGAATGACTCTACGTCCATAAGTGTCGCTGCTGCTCCAATCTTGACGCCCTTTGTTGACTCTTGAATCTGCGTCAGTTCTGCTATTTGAACTGGTTGGATGACGGTGGGATAAACCATCTGTTTGAATTTCATTTCCACACCAATTTCAGTATTCCCTACAACTATTTTCGCTTCAGGAAATCTGTGTTTTAGCTTCAGCAGTTCGTTTAGAGCGGTCGGGCGGTACCAAGTTACTCTCTCTCCTCTGATGACTAGGTATTCATTGTCGAATTTGTCGGATACTCTGAGCTCTGGGGGAAACAGCGGTTCTTGCGATGGATGGTAAGGGATGAAATGACTCGGTTGAAATAAAACTTCATCTTCCTGTTTTGTTTCATCATTCGAGCAACTTCCATTCTGCAGTTTACAGCATTTATCGCCCATACCACAAACTCCCTTGCTTGTGAAGTCTATTTCCATTTTGGATGTTTTCCCATTCTTCTGTGAAGGTTCTGAAGCCTTCGATGATTGGTCTATAGCCCGTGCATCTGCAAAGATTTCCTTGGAAAGCCACCTCCATATCTTTCATTGTTGGTTTTGGTGAGTTCCTCAAGAGGGTGTACATGGACATAACGATACCTGGGGTGCAGAAGCCACATTGCGAGCCATGGGCTTTGGCAATTCTTTCTTGAACTGGATGAAGTCTACTCCTGGTAGAACCTATACCTTCTACCGTGGTAACTGCTAAACCGTGCATCGAACATACTGGAGCTAGGCAGGCATTTACTGGTAAATGTCTGTGTACAAGTGTTACATTAAAGAAAATTCGAAAATTACATTTGGGAAATTTTCAGTTTCACATCAGTTTACAGGGCGATTCAAAAGTAATGTGACAAGCTCCAGGAGGTGATTCCTCACAATATTCTAATATGAATTGTCCAAATAAATATATGTCTGGAAACGCTTCGTTTCCAAGATACAAGGTGTTTTATTTTTATTTTCGTTTTTTTTAAATAACTTTTTTAAATACTGACCTCAATTGAACGAAAATTGGTATTGAGAGGATTTTTGAGGTGTCGGATTCGAACCTGATGTTATTATTGCTCTTACTTGTAGGGGGCGCCACCTACACGTCTTTTTCTTTTTTGAAGATTCATAACTGTTTTGAGCGAACTTCTAGCACATTTTTCAGTAGAAAAATCAATTCCTCTATCATATCTACGTAAAAAAGCTACCGCTGTTACAAGTTGCTATAAGCAACCGTTTTCTAGATATTTGGACTTGAAAATTTCAAGTCGATTATTTGATAATCGATGCGTGTTGAAGTTATTACCATTATTTTGCATTTTTCACAAGAATGCTTAGGAAATGAATTTGACGTTAAAGTAAGTGGTTTTGTTTTTTTGTAGGGGGTGCCACCTATTTTATTTATTTTATTCGTTTAAAATAGTTATTTTTGTATCAAGGGTGCAAAATCTGTATTTGTTTTGATAAAATTTGCAAGAAATATCAACATTTTATTTCAAGAAATTTTGAATATGTAGAATAAAATAAAATAAAGGAAACTAAATTGTATTCAAATAAATTGTTCAAAGTGTCCACCTTCAGCGAAGATACAGGCATTCAGCCTTCTAGTCATTGAATCTCGTACCCGCTCAAAAATTATTGGTGTGTTTCTTATTGTTTCATAGGCGTCTACTATTCGGTTTCTTATAGATCTTCCTCGTTCGCTACTGGATCTTGGTGCCCACGCCTTGTTAGGTTCTTCTACACCCCTACCGATTTATCGATTTGGATAGACAGTGTTAAGGAATTCCCTGGCTACAACGCTAAATTGGGCCGGAGCCCCATCATGCATAAACCACATGCGGATACGAATTTCTAATGGTACATTCTGAAGTAGTCCCGGCAATTCATTTTCTGAAAAGTCTCTGTAAGTTGCGCCATTCAGTCGGAACGGAAGAAAGAAAGGACCTATCAAGTAATTATCAATTATTGCCGCCCATACATTTACAGAAAATTGATACTGATAATGTCTTTCACTAACTGCGTGCGGATTTTCCAGAGCCCAAACATGGTTGTTATGAAAGTTTGTGATAGCATTTCGGGAGAAGTTTGCCTCGTCCGTGAAGAGTACATATCTCAAAAATTGAGGATTTCCAGCCAAATTTCTCAAAAACCATTGACACATAGTAATGCGTTGGGGAAAGTCTCGTGGCAAAAGAGCTTGTATATGGTATGGATAAAATTGTTGATCGTGGATAATTCTCCAAACTGTAGACTGAGTAGAATTGAGAGCTTCAGCAATTATTCTTGTACTTGTTTCTGGATTCTCCTCGAGGGCGTTCAAAACAGCTTCTTCCAATTCTGGGGTTCAGACTGCTCGTGGTCTTCCAATAATATCAGCTGCCCTTTTAAGGGTACCTGTTTCTGCCAAACGACGGTGGAGACTGGTAAATGTTGGAGCTGAAGGCAGTACTCGATTAGGAAATCGCTCCTGGTAAATACGTCTTGCTTCGCGCGCATTGCCATCCGCAAGGCCATAAACGAAATGCATATCGGCTAAATGAGCATTATTGTTTAAATAATCCATTTTTTCAAAATTAGTGTTTTAAAACTTACAGAAACTTCAACAAAACAACAAAACGTTTAACTGTCACATAATACGTAATTGCCAAAACTACTTACTCAAACTTCAAATTCATTTCCTAAGCATTCTTGTGAAAAATGCAAAATAATGGTAATAACTTCAACACGCATCGATTATCAAATAATCGACTTGAAATTTTCAAGTCCAAATATCTAGAAAACGGTTGCTTATAGCGACTTGTAACAGGGGTAGCTTTTTTACGTAGATATGATAGAGGAATCGATTTTTTTACTGAAAAATGTGCTAGAAGTACGCTCAAAAATGTTATGAATCTTCAAAAAAGAGAAAGACGTGTAGGTGGCGCCCCCTACGAGTAAGAGCAATGATAACATCGGGTTCGAATTCGACACCTCAAAAACCTCCTAATACCAATTTTCGTATAAATAAGGTCAGTATTTCGAAAGTTATTTGAAAAAAACGAAAATTAAAATAAAATTTCAACACCCTGTATCTTGGAAACGAAGCGTTTCCGGACATATATTTATTTGAACCATTCATATTAGAATATTGTCACGCCTTACTTTGGGTGACCCTGTGAAACCCTGGCCCTCTAACTGTTTAGGGTGCCCACTAATTAACTTGCTTGGCTTGCGAGAGGTTAAAACATTTCACATCTGTGATTGTGACCACCCTGGTATAGTGAAATGAAAAAGTGAAGTGAAAACGATTATGGTTTATTGAAAATTATAAAAGGGCAAAAAATAACACAATGGTGAATACAAAAATAGTGAAGTGAACAATGACCATAACAAGTAAATAAAAGTACCACTTACATTATATTAAAACCAAGGGAAGGAGATGTGTCACCGTGGACCAGCAGCATAAAACCAAAGAGAGCCCGATTAAAAACAAACACTTTCATTTATAGGAAATATATCGCTGACTTGCAGAATCAGTGTTCTTGCTATTGATGAATGCAATACCGGACTGAAACCCAATCCCTGGTTAATGACTGGCGTTGAACTTTGAATTTGCAGGAAATACTGTATTTCAATAAATGTTAAACTAGATGATGAATTACTGTAAAATATATGAACTACGGATTTTTCCACTTTGGGTTCAATTATGTTTGAATTTTATTTTCAAGTCTGGTAAATTAATTCAGAATTTTGAAGAAGAAATGATTTACTACATTTATATCGGGTAATATTTTTCATACTTGACAATATTGTGAGGAATCGCCTACTGAATTTTGTCAAAGTACTTTTGAATCACCCTGTATGTCGAAAACTGAAATAGCTCCATCAATATTCACTTGGTTCTTTTGGGTTCATAGATTTGGACACTGATACCACAGTAAAAAAAAATTATATGAGGAATACATTTTCCATAATACTGAAAAATATTAAAAAGGTTGGAAAATGTTCAAGGAAAAATAACCACGGTTCTTTTTTGAATGCAATAATGTTGTTTCCATCTTTAATATCTGATGGTAGATAATTGGATAGTTATAAAGCTTTATACCCATAAAGTGTAATCTTTATTTAATTTGCAGTAAATTGTCATATCTGCAATGCAGTGAACGCAGAAATATTTTGTACTTAGGTCGGAAGGTGGATAATCTACAATTGAGATCATTATTTACGTCGCAGAGACACTGTGATATTATTATCACATATGGTACAAGGAAATGAAAGAACAAATTTGTGACGCATCACCTAAAGATGGCAAATTAGATTTTGCCGAAACGTTGCGAAATCGGACCTTTTGAGGATCAATACCACAATACACTGAAATCAGAAT